>JAVIAB010000102.1:23672180-23882180 GCA_032433765.1 Megaustenia siamemsis
CTCTCAGAACATCTTCATTACTCTTCTTAGCTGTCCATTGTACTCTCAACATTCTTCTGTAAAACCACATTTCTACAGACTCCGGTGATTTTCTAGTCTGTTGTCCTATTGTCCATGATTCGCATCCATATGTTAAGACTGGTTCTACGTAACATTTAAGAACTCTTTTTCTAGTTTCTATTGTCAAAAATGATTGCATAGTATCTTCCTCATTTTTTGGAAAGCTGCTTTTGATAATAGATCTTGGAAAATGAAAAAGCAAATAAAACATTAAAAAACTCTGGCTTACAAAAATTCTACAGAGGAAATTAAAATAATATGACCAGTGTCAACAGACACGCGGCTGGAAAGAACAATAATGGAAGGCATGTTTCTGAACAGGGCAGACCCAAAAGGTGGTGGTTTCTAGTCATCAAAGAGACCTTGACAACACAACAGAAGTGAGGGATCTGCAGAAGAGAAAGAGAATCTTTCAGACGGGCTATAGTGAGTGTACCATGGACATGAGACCTGATTATGCTTTATTATTATAATTATGGGACACAATGTCATGTCAGCTAGAATCACCTCTGGGTACCTGCTTGATTGACCAGGTATGTTAATCTGTTACTAGAGCCACCCTGGAGAGATGTAATAGGATCAGTTGATCTTGTTGTCACAAGTCTCTGAACACTTTCAACTCAGGTATCTTTCTGTGCCATGGCCCTACTGATTTTCTCTCTCTCTCTCTCTCTCTCCATATTCAAGGAGCCTTTAGTAGTGCCATGTCCTAATCTTTCGTCACAATGACAAAGTTCACTGTTCTATCTGGTTTTCGTAATGTCCCCACATTTTTTGTTATATGTCTATGTCGTGGTTAGGTTTGACACAGAAATTAAGTATAGTTTTTGCATGATTGATTGTGTTCTAAAGTCTGGTGCAGTGACATTTTTCAGTGCATGATATTCCTAGGGAGGTAAAGGTGCATCTTCCCGTGTGTGTTACCGGGGCCTCATTATGAGGGAAGTAAAGAATAGTAACTCTGTGACCTTCCAGGCATGTCGCAAGAGGTGACAAAGGAGGTTGATTGATGGCTTGACAAGCTGTCATTGTAAAAAGTATTGTTATGGAAACAGAGCCATAGATTTTAGAAGCAGTTCTTCTTCTTCTTCTCTTTCCTTCCTCATCTGCCTTTCAGCGTCGAGGGGAGATATAATTTGCGGTCTTTTGCTCTTATGTTCGCCTCTGCTGCTGTTATGTTTCCTAGTGCTTCTAAATTCCATCGATCCATCTTTTTCGTGGTCGACCCTTGGGTCTGTGTTTCTCACAACGTTTGTTGAAGGCTCGTTGTGTTTGTGTTTTGTTCTTTCTGCCTTGTCATGTGGCCGAACCATTTTATCTGTTGTTTCCTTATATATTCTATGGCTGGGCTATTCCTAGCTTTTTTCTCAGTTCTACATTTCTGATCTTATCTCTCAGACTGTTTCCTGTCATTCGTCTAACACATTTCATCTCTGTAGAGGTTATTTTTCTTATTGTTCTTGCATCTAGTCCAGGTCTGGCATTGGTAGCACAACGTTGGAATGAAGATTGTATTGTAGAGTGCTCGTTTTGCCTCCAGAGTTATTTCCTTGTTGGACAATAGTGGTGATAACTGTCCGATGATTTGACAAGCTTTGTTGCATCTTGATTCTATCTCTGCTGTTTGGAATTGTCGTTTGTCATTAGACTTCCTAGGTATTTGAATTCCTCTACTTGTTTTAGTTGTCTGCCTTCTATAGTTATGTTGATGTTCTGTTTATTTTTGGCGACATTCATGACTTCTGTTTTTTGATGTTGATTTTCATGTTGTATTTTGTTCCTAAGATGTTGAGTTTGTTTAAGTGTTCTTGTAGGTCTTCTATTGTTTCATGTATTAGTGCCTGGTCGTCTGCAAATAGAAGCTCGTTGATCTCCTCTGTCTCTGATGGTTGGCTAGCTTGCATATATGGTCCATGTATGTAATAAACAGTAGGGGGGATAGTACGCACCCCTGTCTTACACCTGATCTAACTTCGAAGTGGTCTGTGTAGCCTGTTGCTGTTCTGACCCTGCAGCTGCTGTTGGCGTAGAGACTTTTAATAATGTTGGTTAGATGTTGGCTTACTCCGTATGTTGTTAGTATCTCCCACAGTTTGTTCTCTGTTTACTCTGTCGAATGCTTTTTCCTGGTCAATGAAGGCTATGTATAGTTTTGGTTGTGTTCTGTCGTTTTTTCTGCAAGCTGTTTTAGTGTGAATAGTGCGTCGGTACATCCTCTGTTTTTTCGAACCCCATTTGAGAATCGCTTAACTGTAGTTCTATTATTGGTCTCAGTCTTTTTTCCAAGATTTTGGCGTATAGCTTTCCTACATGGCTGAGCAAGATATACCTCTATATTGATTGCAGTCTCTTTTGCTACCTTTCTTTTTCCATATTGGTATGATGATTGCCTGTTGCCAGTCTTCTGGGGCTTGTTGTTGGTGCCATGCTGCATTAAATATTCTGTGCAGCCATTGCATTCCTGTTTCTCCCGCTGCTGCTATTATTTCTATTGGAATGTTATCTATCCCTGGTGCTTTGTTTCTTGGTGCATATTTGATTACTTCTTCTATTTCCTCTTTCATGATGTTGGGTTCAGTATTTGTGAGTTCTAGTGTGGTTTTTGTTGTCTTATTGGTAGTTGGTATGTTTAACAGTAAGTAACTTAGAAGCAGTGATCTCTGCAATATGTGCCATTTTGGCATGCAAGGTTTCTGTTTTTGAGATTGTGGTTCTGCCCTATGTGCCGTCTTCGCTCGAAAGGACAATAGATAGAGATAGAGAGAGAGAGAAGAAAGGTGCATCAGACGTTTGCAGTAGCTTGTTCTGAGACATAAAAATGATGGTCTAGGTGAGCCCTGGCAACATGTGTATTGGATCATTTTTTTGCAACTTTCAATTCTTATCATTTCTTGGACGTAACTTGAGATCTCACATCAGCTTGATTGTTAGAAATATGGGTCTGTTTAAGCTCACACAATATTGTGCTGCCACAATCACAACATACACACTTGTTGAAAATCACTTGCCTACTGCTTTGAGATTTTATTATTTTTTCTGTTTTAACATGGTGCTATTTTCTATTGTTATCATGCTCATTAACAGCGTTCATGGAGAATTTTATAGCTCAAGTAATATTGATTGTATTTTACTTTTTTACCTTTTTTTTCAGAGCGTTTATTAAATTGATTGTAATAATATTGTTTTTATAAGCCATTAAATTAGTATTTTAAATGAGTTGCAATCGTAAATAGTAACACAATTTTAGAGTTACTCATTTAATGCTTTTAATGTAACTGGAAAACAATTTTTATAAATATATGTTTCAAGTAATTTCTATTTGTGATGTAGCTGTAGGCATTTTATGTTGGACCTTGTTGACCAACCTGCAGTAGCTGCTTCCTTGCAACTTTCACACTGAAGGTTTCTCTTTGATTTAGTTTGTTAAATCGCAATCTTCTGGAACTTGTGTGGATCTACCCTGCTGGTCTACTAAATCTACAATGGGAATTCCTCTTCTTGACCACAGACCAACAAAGTGGTCTGTATGTCTTGTTTATCTGTAGGACACAACTAGGATCCTTTGCTTGACACAATCACTGGCCATCCTTCACATCAACATTGTTTCCACTGTTCTCCATCACTTTCTTCTTTGTCTGCCTCATATTTTTGGTATTCCTGTGCTCGCCTCTGAATCTCTTTGACCAAGGCATATCCAGCTTAACATACCTTCCATTTTATTTAAAGGGGCAAATCTGTACATCAGTCCAACAAAAAGTCTTACAAATAGGGAAAAAATATGTCCCTTCATTCTCTCCCAGATCCTGGTAGTATGTCTGGTTGACATTGGGTTTCTTGCCATTAACAATTTGAGTTAACCTAAACATATTTATTGTAGCGTGGATTGTTGTCCTCAATATTTATACTCCATTTAAAATGTAGGTTTGTTATGATTGATTGCTTAGCACTTGTATAAGCAGAGATATTTTTGCTCTTCTGTGTATGTATGTATATATATATATATATATATATATATATATATATATATATGTTAATATAAGAATAGGGGCCGAATAGTATAGCTGTAAGACATCGGCCTCTGGACAAGATGTCTAACATTCTCGATAATAAGATAATGATGAAGAGCACTAGGTCCATTGGGCATTCTGTGCACATTAAAGAGCCTTGGCAGTTGTAAATTGAACAGAGTTAGCCAAAAATGGCTACTGACCGGGCAATATTGATAGAAAAAACATTCTACTCAAAACGTCAAAACTCTCGACAAAACGTCAAAACTCTGGACAAAACATCAAAACTCTGGACAAAATGTCAAAACTCTCGTCAAAACTCTGGACAAAGCGTCTAAAACTCTGGACAAAACGTCTAAAACTCTGGACAAAACGTCTAAAACTCTGGACAAAGCGTCAAAACTCTGGACAAAGCGTCTAAAACTCTGGACAAAGCATCTAAAACTCTGGACAAAATGTCAAAACTCTGGACAAAACAAAATGGGAGTACCTCTGAAGTCTAAGAATATCTACCTTTATGGCTGCCAGTGTGAAAAATAGGGAAAACAGTGATTTTCATGTAAAATTCAGTCACTCTGGGGGCTTCACTAGATTTATAAAAGCTGGCGTATGTAAAGAAATAAAAAAATAGATGCAGAAAGTCACACCACTGTTGTCTTATCCATTAGAAATTACCCTGTAAGGCATACAAGTCCAATTTTTAGAAAAATCCCCACAAATTAAATTAAACTCTTACAATATGGAATGTATGGCTTAATCTCTTGCATGTTTTTAGTCCTCATTTATTGAGAATTATGTTTATTTATTTGTTTGTTGATTTGTAAATTGAAAAGATATAAATTAAGTCCACAAGATGGACATATTGTACATTCTGTGGTAGTATTTTAGTATGTAACAAGGTAGGTGTGGTGTAATATCTCAGACTTCTCAGTTTGAAAGTACAGAGACACCACCGTATGCACATTATAAATTGGTACTTGACTTTTGAATGAGGGCAGATTGATAATGCAAGAAAAAAAAACTGGCATCCCATGTGTAAAATACTGAGTGTTTTGTAAAGTAATATCTTTTACACACTCCTACAATTTGATACACTTAATGGAGCTAGCCTTTTTTGGAGCTAGCCCTTTTTTTAAATGTGCGTTTATATACATACATATATATATGATGTACTGCTTAAGATTTTTTTTATATCAGATGGTATGACAAGAACACAATGGAAATATCTACGACAGAACAAAACTTGGGCCAATCGAGCACAAGATTATGAATAGAAATAAATAGAAAATGGAGATGGATTGGACACACCAAACAAACTTGATGTTAACATAGCAAGATAGACACTTTCATGGAACCCACAGGGAAAAAGAAACCAGGACCAGAAGGCTCAGAAATACATGAAAAGGAGAAGTCATGAAAACCCTCAAGAATTTGACCCAGACCAAAAAGATGAAGAGAAAGTATCTACAAATAGTGATGGAAGAGACCGTGTCTGTGGCCTAATCCCCAGAAAGGCTTCTATATGTCTGATTGATTGATATAAATAATATTTGATGTGTTATATTGTAATATCCTAAATAACCTGTTGAAGCACATACAATAAAGTAAAGGTTCAACAATAAATGAGTTCTGGCTATTTTTTTGTTTGTTTTGTTTTGTTTGCCAATGTTCTTTAAGCATACACAAATACAATAGACCATATCCCTTGTATTTTTATTCTCTGAGGTGTTTTGGGAATCTCTGGATGTCATTTAGAATTAGAATAGAAACAGCAGCATTCCTCATAGAGAATATGATGTTAGTGCCCAATGTAAAAAATGAGCCCTATCACACCACACTTGGTGTGACAGGGGCTCTTTTTTTTTTTTTTTTTTTACATATAGGGAATATGGTGTTAGTGACCATAAATTTTACAGACCTTCAGCACTTGATTTTTTTGGGTAATGTGGTCGGTATTAAATCATTTAGGTTGTCTAGATATATATATATATATATATATATATATATATATGCATCAGCCTCTGGATAAAAAGAGCCGCGATAGCTCAGTGGTTAGTGAACTGGACTACAAAGGACAAGGGGTCGGGTTCAATCCCAACTGACGGCTTCCGGGTTCACCCAGCCTTAAATCGGTACTGGATTTTTTTCTGGGAAAGTAAAGCAGCACGGGCGTAATACCGACCACATTACCCCAAAAATCATGTGCTGAAGGTCTGTAAAATTTATGGTCACTACACCATATTTCCCTATACGCCACTTGGCGTGACGGGGGCACTTGACTTTTTTACTCGGATAAAATAGCTTCTGGGCTCAAATCCCCTTCAGACGGTGGGATTTTTTCTCTTGGATTCCATGGTTTCTTCATGACTTTGCCCTTCACAGGGTGAGACCCCCTAATGTCTAGCATCTCAGCAGTGGGGCACTATTACTCAAGTACACTCTGTGCGTGTTAAAGAATTGTTGTACTAACAATATAAAACATGGCTACTGGCTGGGCAAAATTGGCTAGATTAGAATATATACCCATACCAGGGGGACTTGGTGGTCTTGAGGCAAGATGCGGGCCTCAAGACAGAGAGGTTCTGGGTTAATATCTCTGCTGCGCCAGTTGGGATTTTTATTTATGATTTCTCTCTGCGGTGACCACCCCTGATCTCAGCAGCGAGGCTCGGCTTGAAACATTAATTACTTATGGATGTAAAAAATATAAGCACCTCCGAAGACTGAGTTATCTGTCTATGCGGCGAGGGACCCCCCTGTGCACATGGCTGCCAGGAAAAACTGATTAACATACAAAATTCAGTTCCTGGTCTCTAGGGACTTCGTCAGTGGTAAAAACTGGCAAATTAAAAAAAAAAATACCCATACCAAAACAGACGTTGGGCCAAAAAACTCAGATATGATTAATTGCTGTAAACTAGTGACACAGTGCATCTATGTCAGGACAAAAGACTTGCTTGCTGTAAACTAGTGACACAGTGCATCTATGTCAGTACAAAAGACTTGCTTGCTGTAAACTAGTGACACAGTGCGTCTATGTCAGGACAAAAACTTGCTTGCTGTAAACTAGTGACACAGTGTGTCTATGTCAGGACAAAAAGACTTGCTTGCTGTAAACTAGTGACACAGTGCATCTATGTCAGGACAAAACTTGCTTGCTGTAAACTAGTGACACAGTGTGTCTATGTCAGGACAAAAGACTTGCTTGCTGTAAACTAGTGACACAGTGTATCTATGTCAGGTCAAAAGACTTGCTTGCTGTAAACTAGTGACACAGAGTATCTATGTCAGGACAACAGACTTGCTTGCTGTAAACTAGTGACACAGTGTATCTATGTCAGGACAAAAGACTTGCTTGCTGTAAACTAGTGACACAGTGCATCTATGTCAGGACAAAAGACTTGCTTGCTGTAAACTAGTGACACAGTGTATCTATGTCAGGACAAAAGACTTGCTTGCTGTAAACTAGTGACACAGTGTATCTATGTCAGGTCAAAAGACTTGCTTGCTGTAAACTAGTGACACAGTGCGTCTATGTCAGGACAAAAGACTTGCTTGCTGTAAACTAGTGACACAGTGCATCTATGTCAGGACAAAAGACTTGCTTGCTGTAAACTAGTGACACAGTGCATCTATGTCAGGACAAAAGACTTGCTTGCTGTAAACTAGTGACACAGTGCGTCTATGTCAGGTCAAAAGACTTGCTTGCTGTAAACTAGTGACACAGTGCATCTATGTCAGGTCAAAAGACTTGCTTGCTGTAAACTAGTGACACAGTGCATCTATGTCAGGACAAAAGACTTGCTTGCTGTAAACTAGTGACACAGTGTATCTATGTCAGGACAAAAGACTTGCTTGCTGTAAACTAGTGACACAGTGTATCTATGTCAGGACAAAAGACTTGCTTGCTGTAAACTAGTGACACAGTGCATCTATGTCAGGACAAAAGACTTGCTTTCTGTAAACTAGTGACACAGTGCATCTATGTCAGGACAAAAGACTTGCTTGCTGTAAACTAGTGACACAGTGTATCTATGTCAGGACAAAAGACTTGCTTGCTGTAAACTAGTGACACAGTGGCATCTATGTCAGGACAAAAGACTTGCTTGCTGTAAACTAGTGACACAGTGCGTCTATGTCAGGACAAAAGACTTGCTTGCTGTAAACTAGTGACACAGTGCGTCTATGTCAGGACAAAGACTTGCTTGCTGTAAACTAGTGACACAGTGCGTCTATGTCAGGACAAAAGACTTGCTTGCTGTAAACTAGTGACACAGTGCGTCTATGTCAGGACAAAAGACTTGCTTGCTGTAAACTAGTGACACAGTGCGTCTATGTCAGGACAAAAGACTTGCTTGCTGTAAACTAGTGACACAGTGCGTCTATGTCAGGTCAAAAGACTCAGATATCATGAACTTGCTGTAAACTAGTGACATAGTGCGTCTATGTCAGGTCAAAAGACTCAGATATCATGAACTTGCTGTAAACTAGCGACACAGTGCATCTATGCTCGCTTAATGGGTGAAGGCTAAGTAGTAGAAACAATTGGGATCGAATCCAATCTCTTTTACCCTTGGCTCTGTCATTATTTAAAAAGTCAAGTAAGAGATTTACTTTATGCCCTAGCCTTTACCAGACCACAGGCTACAGAAAATAAAAGTGCTGAGTTTGTGGTAGGCCAGATTTCCAACACAAATTTTCACGTGACTTTTGCACAAATTCGGTTGCATGTTTTCTGTTTTTCGTTGTTCTGTCACTCTTTGTGTATCAAAATGTTTAGGACTGACTGCTTTTTTGTGTTTACAATATTATATGCTGTATGGCTTGACAAGCTGCCATTGTAAAAAGTATTGTTATAGAAACAGCGCCATAGATTTTAGAGCAGTGATCTCTGCATTATGTGCCATTTTGGCACGCAAGGTTTCTGTTTTTGAGATTGTGGTTCTGCCCTATGTGCCGTCTTTGGCTCGAAAGGACAATAGATAGATAGATAAAGAAAATGGCACATAGAGTGTGTTGGAATCACAAACATTTAAAACAATAATAACGAGGGAAAAAATGCACCGCTTTCGTCAAAGTTAATCAATATACAAATATATATCACAACACTAAATAGGTGACTTTCCTTGCATTTACTCAATTTACACATTTTTCTTATTTACACAATTCAGGTAAATTTCATCACAACTGAAATACAAATAACATTTTTGTTGACAGTTATAGTGGAAGAGAAGGTCATTTTTGGGTATCAACTAAAAACCTGATGTTTCCTGGTCAAATTTGAAACCTGTAGATTGTTTTCAAATGTCTGCTCTGATAGCCTGTTTTCAAATGTTTGCACTGATAGCCTGTTTTCAAATGTCTGCTCTGATAGCCTGTTTTCAATGTCTACTCTGATAGCCTGTTTTCAAATGTCTGCTCTGATAGCCTGTTTTCAAATGTCTGCTCTGATAGCCTGTTTTCAAATGTCTGCCCTGATAGCCTGTTTTCAAATGTCTGCCCTAATAGCCTGTATTTTCAAATGTCTGCCCTGATAGCCTGTTTTAAAATGTCTGCCCTGATAGCCTGTTTTCAAATATCTGCTCTGATAGCCTGTATTTTCAAATGTCTGCTCTGGTAGCCTGTTTTAAAATGTCTGCTCTGATAGCCTGTATTTTCAAATGTCTGCTCTGATAGCCTGTTTTAAAATGTCTGCTCTGATAGCCTGTTTTCAAATGTCTGCTCTGATAGCCTGTTTTCAAATATCTGCTCTGATAGCCTGTTTTCAAATGTCTGCTCTGATAGCCTGTATTTTCAAATGTCTGCCCTGATAGCCTGTTTTCAAATATCTGCTCTGATAGCCTGTATTTTCAAATGTCTGCACTTATAGCCTGTTTTAAAATGTCTGCACTGATAGCCTGTTTTCAAATGTCTGCACTGATAGCCTGTTTTCAAATGTCTGCACTGATAGCCTGTTTTCAAATGTCTGCTCTGATAGCCTGTTTTCAAATGTCTGCACTGATAGCCTGTTTTCAAATGTCTGCACTGATAGCCTGTTTTAAAATGTCTGCACTGATAGCCTGTTTTTCAAATGTCTGCACTTATAGCCTGTTTTCAAATGTCTGCACTGATAGCCTGTTTTAAAATGTCTGCACTGATAGCCTGTTTTCAGATTTTTATTCTGATAGCCTGTTTTCAAATGTCTGCTTTGGTAGTCTCTGTAAGCCATAGATCAGGATTTAAACTGAACTCAGACAAGTTCACCAACCAAATAGCAAGTACTCATATGATATGAGATATGTGGCTAACAGACCTGATCTCTGGGCATTCAGACTTTACCTCATGGAGCTCTGTTCCTCTCTTCAAACAACAAAGTGTATTTTGTATCAGGACAATCGTTACTGTACTTATACACTGTCCATTAGTATTGCAATCTCTTTACAAATAATGCAGGAAAATAACACCACAATTTTTGAGTCTCTGTAACATTAGGTCGTTTCTCTCTCTCCCCCCCCCCCCCCCCCCCTTGATTAGTCTCACAAAGCTGGTTAATTATTGTAATAGGTAATGAGAATTCTACTTTTCTGGGGTTTTTTCCTCAAAATTCTGCCTTGGTAGTTGCAAACATACTACCACTTCTGATTTCTGACTGCCAAGGGTTGGTTTTTTTCTTTAACATACTGAACTTGAGCACTGAACCTCCTGTTTTTTTCCTGTCCTTTACCTAAATGTTCAGTCCTACGCAAAGGTCAAGAGGTCATGTGGAAGACTTCATCACTCAAGATGTCATTTGAATGAGGCATTTTCATCTGCAAGCATCAGATCTCAGTGCTACAGCAAGATGACTAGGTGGATGTACACTGATGGCTAATCTCCTGTCCCCATAATTTCATTTCTGCAGAGTCAACTTTGAGATTGTCAAGCTGTGATTTGATCCACAACCACTTCCATTGCCAAGCCAGTGAGCTATCACTACACTATTGACACATTCATATTTCGGCTGTAGCTTGCTTTGAAGTTAGTTTGCCACAGTTTTCTCTTCTTTCTGTTGACATAACTTTCAGGGTTATTATGGGCATTACATCAGCTTCCCTCAATCATCTCTAATTGTGAATGCTCATTATAAATTAGCAAATCCAAAGTCTGGCCATTATCCTAGATCTCATTATCTCTAGTGCACTATATACTCACAAGTCCCAGAATATTTGACATCTTCATATTCTGTGTATAGTCTACATTCTGACTACTTATATTTCTGTTATGATAAATGAGAAGGAGAGTTGTCCCTTTCAACTCCAAACCCTGTGACTTAATACAGTGAAATGTGACTACCAAGGACCTGGTCATTATCAGGGAGTAAAGGGAATAGACACTGTCACCTGCCATGCATTGTTGTAAGAGGCGACTAAGGAGGTTGAGGTCACAGTCTTTCATCAGTGCTATCAATTCCATGCATCTGAACTGGTCCATTGTCAGTGCTTTTGCTAGTGTGTGGCGGGCATGCACCATCCTGGGAAACATGCTGATGAGGGGAGTTGAACACTATGCATTTGTCTTTTGTGTAAAAAGATCTGTGGACTAAATTAAAACAATGAAGCTTAATAGTTCAACAGCACACCACACAGGGATACAACCCAGTTAAGATACACAAACATCAATTAGCTTGCTTCCTTTGCTGGATCTGTCGATCTGACATCGAGCAGGTTCAGCCCTGAGAAAAGATGTTTGTTCAAAAATACATCTGGCAGGATCTGCTAACATTTACTGATTGCTTGATACAGACACTGTGACGGCAGAAACCATTTGGGGGACCTCACTAGCCTGGTAGGGAAACCACACGACTAGGCTCCCGACGTTAGGAGTACCTGTGTTCGATTCTTGTTGGAAGCAGTGCGAGTTGTATTCATGGTTGGGAATAAAAAATACCCCCGCTGTCGACCCAGCCGCTGGTAGAAATGAATACGAGGGTGGTAGTACTCTGGGAAGGTGTGGAATGCCGCCTCACATCGTGAGTTTTTATTCATGAAGTGACACTATCCAGAAGTCTCTGAACACTTTGGATAGGCAGCCGAGCACATATGGGTGAAAACTCGCATGCTAAGATGCAGATTCAAGTCTTGTACTGTACCATATGTTGGATCCTGTGAAGCAAAGTTCAGTGAACCCCATAAGATAGCCCCACCTACTTTATCAGAAATAACTGCAGCCAAATCAGAAAACTAATTTATGGCAGCAGTTATTTCTCAATCTCCTTTCTTATATTGGACAATCGCGGACGACAAAGCGAGAAAATACTGGATAGCTTGGTGTCATGGTATGGAAAACAGTCAACAACAGAACTGATATGATGCACTGTAGATAGAAGATTGTGAAAGGACACGATCGCCTACGCCAACTGGTATGGCACATGATAATGATGATATTGGACAATGCAACAAAATAAAAATCATTCAGTATATGCAAAGATAAAAGAAAGTGTATATAATATATGTGTATGTGTAATCGTTATAAGTTATTACATATTATTGTTTGTTTTTTATTTCAGTGCCAAGATATCTCAATTATCCTCGCTGAAGCCATCAGACGTACACACAACGGAGAGTCTGTCTCCTATCTCTTCAGCAACGTACCCATGTAGCATTGACACATGATATGGGATCTATGTTTTTGTCATGTTTTAACTCATTATCTGTATGTACAAATTATGATGTCGGTTTGGTTCATTTTGAATAGATTCGCACAAATATCATTTTGAGGAAAAATGGTTATACTTTGACAACAGTGAAGAAATAGCTGGGCTGTGGTGCCACTTGGCATTTAGTGACAAATGAGTTAACTCTTTCGGTATAGAAGAGTTTTGTCAATGCCACGGAAGAGTTTTCAGTGAAACAATGTTTCATAGTTTTAAATAGGCATCTACATGCTTTATATTTATCTAACACATAAAATATTTGATATTAATTTTGAGATAATTGAACAAGGATTTAGATTTCACCAATTCCTAAATGATATAAGACATGTAAATAGAATATGGTTTGATATCGGTTTACATGAATAAAAATTGACAGAGAGCTGCGGCTAAACATGTGCGTCGAAACATACGGAAAGAGTTAATAGACTCGTTTACCATGTCAGTTGTGTAATGATTATATCACTTTGAATGAAATTATCCTTTGAAGTTAATGTTACTGGGTTCAAACCTTTGTACAAGCTCAAACAAAACTGTAAGAGCAAGCATATCATCTGTCAAATTAAATGGAGGTCTTGTTGATATTTTAAAAAAAATTAATTTCCTTTAATATGCATCTTAATACTATATGGCATTCCAAACATTCACACCCCCATGGGTTAGTTCATTAATGAGAGTGTTTATCTAGAGCAGTGGTTTCCAACTTATTTTGTTCACAACAACATTCTTTGTCTTGGCACCATTGTGGGAGACTTTATTATTTTCTTTTCATCTTTGCAGTGGTTCCCAACTTATCTTGTTCACAACAACATTCTTTGTCTTGGCACCATTGTGGGAGACTTTATCAACATTTTCCTTTCATCTTTGCAGTGGTTCCAACTTATTTTGTTCACAACAACATTCTTTGTCTTGGCACCATTGTGGGAGACTTTATCAACATTTTCCTTTCATCTTTGCAGTGGTTCCCAACTTATCTTGTTCACAACAACATTCTTTGTCTTGGCACCACTGTGGGAGACTTTATCAACATTTTCCTTTCATCGTTGCAGTGGTTCCCAACTTATCTTGTTCACAATAACATTTTTACCTTGACATCACTATGGAAAGACTCAATATGTTCCATTCATCATTGTTGCCAATTCTGATGGTATGTGATTGTTATACTATGATGTCCCCAGAATCTCCCACTAACCTCACTCTGGAGAAAGATGAGTCAGACCAAACTCTTAAACTGTAATATGGTGAACTACCATTTCTTAATTTTTTATTTTTGACAAAGTAAGAGTACCCAGTGATAGGGGAAGCAGTTATTTCAAGTACCTACTTGTGTGAGCTGGGCCTTTTTGGCAAAATAAGAGTACCCAGTAATAGCAGTGCAATTGGAGGCCTCGGTAGCCTAGTTGGGAAAACCACCCAACTGGGCTATCGACATTCAAACAACCCATATTTGATTCCCGCTGGAAGCAGTATGAGTTGTACTCGCGGTTGGAATAAAAATACCCCACGGTCAACCCAGCTGCTGACAAAAATGGGTACTGGTGTAGTACTCTGGAAAGGTGAGGAATGCCACCTCACATCGTGAGTTTCAATGTTTGAAACGACACTATCCAGAATTCTCTGAACGCTACTGGATAGGCAACCGAGCACATATGGGTGAAAACTCACATGCAAAGACACTGATTCAAGTCTTGTGCTTGACCTGTCGCAGTGTAAGCAGTTATTTCACACCTACTTGTGTGAGCTGGACAGTTTTGGCAGTAATGAACAAACAAACGCGAGAGACATCTCATTTCTGCAATAAATGTATGTGTATTTTTCTTTAATTTCACTACAAATTGAGCTTTTGTGTAAGAAATAAACTCAATTTTCTCATTAATAATTGAAATCTTGTAATGGGTGCTAAGAACTCTGTGTACAAGAAGTATGTTGCAGCTCTTAAATATTTGACCTTTGTTCCTATTAATGAGCAGAATTATTGTAACGATTTTTAACAGCAATATCACAAAAATTTGGGAATTCATGGCAAGTCCCCCTGCAACTAGTGTGCCATTGCACATCTAGGAAGTCCCCCAGCAAACTACTGTGCCATTGCACATCTAGGAAGTCCCCCAGCAAACTACTGTGCCATTGCACATTTAGGAAGTCTTCCTGCAAGCTAGTGTGCCATTACACATCTAGGAAGTCTCCCTACAAACTAGTGTGCCATTGCACATCTAGGGAGTCTTCCTGCAAGCTAGTGTGCCATTACACATCTAGGGAGTCTTCCTGCAAGCTAGTGTGCCATTGCACATCTAGGGAGTCTTCCTGCAAGCTAGTGTGCCATTACACAACTAGCGAATGTCACTGCCAACTAGTGTGCCATTGCATATCTAGTGAGTCTTACTGCAAACTAGTGTGCCATTGCACATCTAGCGATGTCACTGCCAACTGGTGTACCATGACAGATCTAGCAATTGTCCCTGCCAACTAGTGTGCCATGTCACATCTAGCAAATGTCCCTGCCAACTAGTGTGCCATGACACATCTAGAAATGTCCCTGCCAACTGGTGTGCCATGCCACATCTAGCAAATGTCCCTGCCAACTAGTGTGCCATGACACATCTAGCAAATGTCCCTGCCAACTAGTGTGCCATGTCACATCTAGCAAATGTCCCTGCCAACTAGTGTGCCATGACACATCTAGCAAATGTCCCTGCCAACTAGTGTGCCGTGCCACATCTAGCAAATGTCCATGCCAACTAGTGTGTCATGCCACATCTAGCAAATGTCCCTGCCAACTATTGTGCCATGTCACATCTAGCAAATGTCCCTGCCAACTAGTGTGTCATGTCACATCTAGCAAATGTCCCTGCCAACTAGTGTGCCGTGCCACATCTAGCAAATGTCCCTGCCAACTAGTGTGCCGTGCCACATCTAGCAAATGTCCCTGCCAACTAGTGTGCCGTGCCACATCTAGCAAATGTCCCTGCCAAATAGTGTGCCATGCCACATCTAGCAAATGTCCCTACCAAATAGTGTGCCATGCCACATCTAGCAAATGTCCCGCCAACTAGTGTGCCATGCCACATCTAGCAAATGTCCCTGCCAACTAGTGTACCATGACACATCTAGCAAATGTCCCTGCCAACTAGTGTACCATGCCACATCTAGCAAATGTCCCTGCCAACTAGTGTGCCATGTCACATCTAGCAAATGTCCCTGCCAACTAGTGTACCATGCCACATCTAGCAAATTTCCCTGCCAACTAGTGTGCCATGACACATCTAGCAAATGTCCCTGCCAACTAGTGTACCATGCCACATCCATTTGAAACCACTGATCTAGAGACTAATGAAACATTTCTTTTTGTTGCAATCTTTATGGTGGTTTGTTTTCTTCTGCATTTCTGTGAGTCTTAAATGTGGAAATATTTGTTTGGTTTAAGAACTTTAATGCTTGCTTTCATCCGTGTACACACCCCAGTTGACTCAGCTGTACATTTGTACAGGACTTGCAAATGAAGGAGGGCTTAAATAAAATTACAAGAAATTCACTGACCATAATATCCAAGATCTGGTATTTGTATCTGTGGTGATTAAAATCTATCATGCCATTATGGTGACATATATCGTGGGATTTACGCTAACTTGAATATATGATTACTGGATATGTGTTGATTATTATTTTGTCCAAGATCTAACAGATATTTTAGCCAATATGGTGACATACAATGGTTTTATGAAAGCTATGACCTGTTTATTTTTGTGTCACTTTCATTCTCTTCTTTTGTGACTATCTTGACCTTATTATCCTAGTACTGGTGCCATTAAAGATATGTATTTAATACAAGGAGATGTCCTTACAGACCAGAGATTAAATCATGGAGACTAGTCTGGCCTAGTGAGTAGGGATCAAAGAGGTAAGGTAGCCCAGTACTAAAATGCCTTGCTGAAGTCAGATGTGCAAGGCCAAAATGCACAAATATCACAGTTCTACTGCAAGCCACAATATAACACATCTAAACCCACTGAATGTCCTGTTAAGGACGGATGAGAGGACAATCCATTGTTTTAGTAGTCATCGGGTGAATGTCGAAAGAAAAGAGAGAAAATAAATTACGGAGAGGGTGCAAGAATATAGCTGTAAATACATTGTGGGAGAGGGGCGAAAGGGTTTGCTTGAAATACATTTGTGGTGAAATCAGAAACAAGCCTTTCATTACAAGTTGGTTTATGGTTGCACAAAGTTAGGACATATTTCACTGTATATAGTAACCAGCTGAATGCTGAAAGACATGAAATCAACACAAGAACCTGCACATTAATGAAGAAAAACATGAAATCAACACAAGAACCTGCACATTAATGCTGAAAGAGATTAAATCAACACAAGAACCTGCACATTAATGCTGAAAGAACAATTTGAAAAAACAAAATACCCAGGAATGTAAGTGCTGTTGTAAATGTCCACATTGTGTTCTCATTTGACAGAGCTGACAAATCCAGTAGTGTTGTGCATAATTTTACATCATATAAACATTTTGCTGAATTCTTACATGACTTTTGTTTGTTACACACCATTTGGAGCAAGGGACCAAGTTTATGTGTGTCTTCATTGTGAAAGCCTCCAATAGCATTTATTTATGTGCATATTATGCTTGTTAACATTTTACATGATAGCCTCAAGCACAATCTATTTTTATTGTACATTTGGTTGAAGACGTTGTATTCTCAACTCCCTTTTAAGGAACATTAATAAGGGACTAACAGACATTGGTATACATTTGGAGACTGTTATAAGACACATCTTTAGGTTATATAGTATTTTGCATTTCACTATACTTTGTAACTTGTTCACTGCATCTCTACTCAGCACACTGTTATTTTTTGTGTGACTGCATTGTTTCTCCTTGACCTTCATGTGAACCAGTAACTAATTGTACTTAGAGTTGTCCCTCTTTTGAAAACATCAAACTTTCCTACCAAGATTTGTATCAAGTCTTTTTGATCTTGTTCAGATTGTCCACCTGAACCTTTGTGCTTCTCCATCATGATTTTGTTGTTGGTGTTTTCACCCTGGAGTTGTGACATTCTAGAATATTTCTTGTGACAGCAGTTACTTTCCCTGTCAACTTACTTCCCGTCTCAAGATGGTTGAACTTATTACACATCTTTTAATCTGTTTAAGGAGTAAATCAATTCTGAAAATGCTCCCCAAATGTGAAATTATTTGTTAAAAGTTCTAAACTGTGGTTATGGAAGACCCAGGTATCACTGCAAATGAATTAAAATCCATAATTGCTCGACCGCCTTTGCCAGTGGAGTCATCCAAATGAATATGTCATCTCCCAAACAAAAGTAGCTAGCTGCAGTCTCCATCATAGCAGTCTCAGTACACGCCAAAAGACATAAGTCGAAAACGCACAGAAAGTGAACACAGCCAATTGTTCCCTGTCATACAATATCGTCATTCATCATAAGCAATCAGAATATCAAAACGGATGAGACACACAGCTCACGGTGTGCACAGAGCACAACTCAGTAGCTGCAGCAACAATCCGGACTTGGAATATGAGGAAACTGCAACAAGGAACACTTTTCAGACACAGCCTTTAATGGTTCCTGCAGACTATCCGCCATATTGACCAGAAGTTCTAAACTATGCCTTAAGATCTGCTTGATCTAAGCACTGCATTCCTGCGTGTAACCTACTTTTCACTCATCAGTGGCATATTTCCCAGAACCCCTATAAACCTGACTATATTGTGGTATGAATGGCAGCAATACAATGCTATCGGTGTGTTATGTTTTTGAGGAACTTCGACTAACACATCCTCTACTGTTTGTCAACCTTCTAAGTAATCGTGGTCTCCACTTTAATAAATAGCTTTCTATTTAAAATGTCACAGGTACTTTTTTGTTGACTTTTTATTTTTGTGAACCATTCAGGTCTTTTCCTGTACATTCTGGTATGTCCAATGTTATTGTTATGTCTTACATGCATAAATTGTTTACTATGAATTTTGTTTTGAAATATCATCAGTTGTATTATATATTATATTATTTGTTATTTAGTAATAGAATTATTTTTGTTGTTTCTTGTATGCAATTGTTGAATGTAATCATTTTAATTAAATTTGTTTGTAGAATGTAAGGATGAAGAAAGCATTCATTCACAAAGAGAGTAAAGTTTAGTTCAAACTTGTGAGTGTTAGGAAGCAGGTAAATTTAAAACTTCTCTTTGAAAATATATCTATTATTTTTAGATAATACTCAGGTTGAATTCACTGACATGTTTGAAGCTTCATCTTTGCTGGAGTTTGAGTAACCAAATCTTTGAATCAAGGGCATAGTATTACTTAATAAAACTTTTGTTTCTATATTTTTTTCTTCAGCTGTTGCCAAGATCAACATTCTTTGTTTTGTGCACAACATTCTTGTGTTCATTTCTTTCATGAGCTTGTTTCACTTTTTCACTCATGTAATTTTTACAATTTTTTTTTAGAAATAATGACCATTGTAGGTTCCAAATATTTGTTATATTACTGATGTGTTCCTTAATACTTACTACCATTTTTTGTGCAGTCAGGATGGATGTTTGAAAAGACAAATAAATTGTGGATGCTTCAGCAGCATGAAGGTCCCGCCAGTCTCAAGAGACAGTGGCAGTTTTGCCCATGTTTAAGGTTATGTCAGAACTTGCTGATTATTTCTTTGTGCATATCTAAAATGTGGAACATTTTTGTCAGCTGAGTTCTCCTTACAGCTACATGTTATACATTCAAAGTGGAATGTTAGTTATAACATGAAATTGTGTAGCATTTAAAGTTAAAGATCTCCAAATGTAGTACATTCCGCTCATTCTCAAAGTGTGTATTTTATGGGAAGTGGTTCAATTTGTGCATGACCACACAGAACATGAAATCATTTCTAAATTTAGTATTTTGTGTATGTATGATAATTTAGTATTTTGTGTATGTATGATAATTTAGTATTTTGTGTATGTATGATAATTTAGTAGAGTAAAAACAATGCTTATAATAAATAATCTTAAAACATTGACAAATCTGAGACTTTCTTATGTGTAATATTACATTTTTACCACAAAATGTTATGAAATGTAAGATATCAATACTCACAATAAACCTGAATGTAGCACACAAGAAGCATATACATTTTATATTTCTGAAGATAAAGGAACAAAACAACTAAAACATTAATGACAAATAAATGTGGCTTACTTCTATACCAGTGCTTGATGTCTGTCAAACTAGTGCTTGATGTCTGTCACACTGGTGCTTGATGTCTGTCATACTGGTGCTTGATGTCTGTCAAACTGGTGCTTGATGTCTGTCAAACTGGTGCTTGATGTCTGTCAAACTAGTGCTTGATGTCTGTCATACTGGTGCTTGATGTCTGTCATACTGGTGCTTGATGTCTGTCAAACTGGTGCTTGATGTCTGTCAAACTGGTGCTTGATGTCTGTCAAACTAGTGCTTGATGTCTGTCATACTGGTGCTTGATGTCTGTCATACTGGTGCTTGATGTCTGTCAAACTACTACTTGATGTCTGTCATACTGGTGCTTGATGTCTGTCAAACTACTGCTTGATGTCTGTCAAACTACTGCTTGATGTCTGTCAAACTGGTGCTTAATGTCTGTCATACTGGTGCTTTATGTCTGTCAAACTACTGCTTGATGTCTGTCAAACTGGTGCTTAATGTCTGTCATACTAGTGCTTGATGTCTGTCATACTGGTGCTTGATGTCTGTCAAACTACTGCTTGATGTCTGTCAAACTACTGCTTGATGTCTGTCAAACTGGTGCTTAATGTCTGTCATACTGGTGCTTGATGTCTGTCAAACTACTGCTTGATGTCTGTCAAACTAGTGCTTGATGTCTGTCAAACTACTGCTTGATGTCTGTCAAACTAGTGTTTGATGTCTGTCATACTGGTGCTTGATGTCTGTCATACTGGTGCTTGATGTCTGTCAAACTGGTGCTTGATGTCTGTCAAACTAGTGCTTGATGTCTGTCATACTGGTGCTTGATGTCTGTCATACTGGTGCTTGATGTCTGTCAAACTGGTGCTTGATGTCTGTCAAACTAGTGCTTGATGTCTGTCAAACTAGTGCTGATGTCTGTCATACTGGTGCTTGATGTCTGTCATACTGGTGCTTGATGTCTGTCAAACTACTACTTGATGTCTGTCATACTGGTGCTTTATGTCTGTCAAACTACTGCTTGATGTCTGTCAAACTACTGCTTGATGTCTGTCAAACTACTGCTTGATGTCTGTCAAACTACTGCTTGATGTCTGTCAAACTGGTGCTTAATGTCTGTCATACTGGTGCTTGATGTCTGTCATACTGGTGCTTTATGTCTGTCAAACTACTGCTTGATGTCTGTCAAACTGGTGCTTAATGTCTGTCATACTGGTGCTTGATGTCTGTCATACTGGTGCTTGATGCCTGTCAAACTACTGCTTGATGTCTGTCAAACTACTGCTTGATGTCTGTCAAACTACTGCTTGATGTCTGTCAAACTGGTGCTTAATGTCTGTCATACTGGTGCTTGATGTCTGTCAAACTAGTGCTTGATGTCTGTCATACTGTGCTTGATGTCTGTCAACTACTGCTTGATGTCTGTCATACTGATGCTTGATGTATGTCAAACTCATGCTTAATGTCTGTCAAACTGGTGCTTGATGTATGCCAAACTACTGCTTGATGTCTGTCATACTGGTGCTTGATGTCTGTCATACTGGTGCTTGATGTATGTCATACTGGTGCTTGATGTCTGTCATACTGGTGCTTGATGTCTGTCATACTGGTGCTTGATGTCTGTCATACTGGTGCTTGATGTCTGTCATACTGGTGCTTGATGTCTGTCATACTGGTGCTTGATGTCTGTCATACTGGTGCTTGATGTTTGTCATACTGGTGCTTGATGTCTGTCATACTGGTGCTTGATGTCTGTCAAACTACTGCTTGATGTCTGTCATACTGGTGCTTGATGTTTGTCATACTGGTGCTTGATGTCTGTCAAACTACTGCTTGATGTCTGCCAAACTAGTGCTTTATGTCTGTCAAACTACTGCTTGATGTCTGTCAAACTAGTGCTTGATGTCTGTCAACTAGTGCTTGATGTCTGTCAAACTACTGCTTGATGTCTGTCAAACTAGTGCTTGATGTCTGTCAAACTACTGCTTGAGGTCTGTCAAATTACTGCTTGATGTCTGTCAAACTACTGCTTGATGTCTGCCAAACTAGTGCTTGATGTCTGTCAAACTACTGCTTGATGTCTGTCAAACTAGTGCTTGATGTCTGTCATACTGGTGCTTGATGTCTGTCATACTGGTTCTTGATGTCCGTCATACTGGTGCTTGATGTCTGTCAAACTAGTGCTTGATGTCTGTCAAACTAGTGCTTGATGTCTGTCATACTGGTGCTTGATATCTGTCATACTGGTGTTTGATGTCTGTCATACTGGTGCTTGATGTCTGTCAAACTAGTGCTTGATGTCTGTCATACTGGTGCTTGATGTCTGTCATACTGGTGCTTGATGTATGTCATACTGGTGCTTGATGTCTGTCATACTGGTGCTTGATGTATGTCATACTGGTGCTTGATGTCTGTCATACTGGTGCTTGATGTCTGTCAAACTAGTGCTTGATGTCTGTCATACTGGTGTTTGATGTCTGTCATACTGGTGCTTGATGTCTGTCAAACTAGTGCTTGATGTCTGTCATACTGGTGCTTGATGTCTGCCATAACCAGTGCTTGATGTCTGTCAACTCATGCTTGATGTCTGTCAAACTAGTGCATGATGTCTGCCATACCAGTGCCTGCTGTCTGCCAAACTAGTGTTTGATGTCTGCCAAACCAGTGCATGATGTCTGCCATACCAGTGTTTTGATGTCTGCTATACCAGTGCTTGATGTCTGCCATACCAGTGCTTGATGTCTGCCATACCAGTGTTTGATGTCTGCCATACCAGTGCTTGATGTCTGCCATACAGTGCTTGATGTCTGCCAAACTACTGCTTGATGTCACTGCAGGATTTGCTGGGGAAGGGATCTCAGCACTTATAGATAGTTGATGTGCTCTGAGGATAAGCACGATTAACACATAGAAGAAGTCGGTCTCTTCATATAGAAGGGAATCCATTCACAAACATTTCCTTGTTTGTTGCTTTATTTCTCAAGGAGATTAAATATCTGTGCCTACGAATGAAAAGTTCTCTTGAGAGATGTATGAAGACCGTTGTAAAGAAAGATAGTGTTTGTAAATTTGCTAGAGCTATATTCGCCCATGCGCTGCCGGGGCCTGAAAGGGGAGTAAAGAAAAGTGGTGCTGCACCCTACCGGCATGTACGTAAGAGGCGACAAAGGAGGGTTGGGCATGGGACTGGCTATCCATACTGTAAAAAAATAAGCCGAAAAAACTTCACAAACATGGACAAGTTAAAGAGAAAAAGTAAATCCGCCATCCAGGAAAGATAAGGGCTCTCTGTCTAAGAGATGTATGACGCTAGTCAGTGAAAGCCGTAAGGACTCCGGGTTGCCGACTCACCCTTTGTCTACCAGGAAATCCTACAGAAATGGTACCTGGAATGCATGTACCCTAAACGAAATGGGAAAAGCTGCACAGGTAGCAGCAGAAATGAAAAACTACAAGATAGATATTCTGGGAATGTGTGAAACAAGATGGCTAGGAACGGAAAGGATAAATCTAAATACAGGTAGATGATTTATCATCAGGAACCTGGAGCACAACATAGTGAAGGGGTAGCTATAATGTTATCAAGGAACGCACAGAAGACACTAATAGAATGGGAAGCAGTAGGGCCAAGACTAATGAGAGCAACATTTAAAACACCAAAAACAAAATAAAATTATACATTATCCAATGCTATGCACCAACCAACGATAAGGATGGTTTAGTTAAGATGATTTCTATAACAGCTACAATGTCAGATGGATGCAAGATGAGCCAGGATATTATAATCTTGATGGGAGACCTAAATGCTAAAGTAGGATCAGACAACAGAGGCTTCGAAGAGATTATGGGAAAACATGGACTTGGAGACATAAACGAGAATGGAGAGATATTTGTGAATTTCTGTGCCCTTAATCAAGTGAGCCTAGGAGGAACAATATTCCAACATAAAAGAAAACATAAAGCTACATGGGTGTCACCAGATCATAGAACGTAAAACCAAATTGATCACATATGTATTAATATTTATGTAATAATAATTTTGGTACTCTCCAACCAAGAGGTTTAAACTTTGTTTTCCACTCATTTCTTTAGTCACTGCTCTCCTCTACTTTTCTTTCCTGTGACCTATCCTTATTCCTCCCTGCGTTATCTTTATTACCTCTCCTGCTCCTCTTCTCCCTTGCCACCCTATCTTCTTTATCTTTTTCTTGCTACTCTAAGGGACACCTCCTTTCATCCATCCCTATGAGACCTCCTTTCTAATTTATCCCTGTTTGGTCCTTTTGATCTAATTAAATCCTACCTGCCATATTGTCTATTAATCTTCTATTGCTCCGTACCTTTATATGTTTATTGTGCATGTTGTTTGCTGGTGACCCCGCTTGTTATTGTCTATATTTGATATTTGTGTTCATATCCAAGTATTGGCACCTGTATATGCCAAGGTAGCATCATTTCTATAGCGGTGTTGCTAGTAACATAACGGTAAACAGTGATGGTAGGTGTACAACGGAGGTGAGATGCAAAATGGCTCAGGCAAAAGCAGCTTTCTAAAAATGAGGAAGATACTATGCAATCAATTTTTGACAATAGATACAAGAAAAAGAGTTCTTAAATGTTATGTAGAGCCAGTCTTAACATATGGATGTGAATCATGGATAATAGGACAACAGACAAGAAAATCACTGGAGTCTATAGAAATGTGGTTTTACAGAAGAATGTTGAGAATACCATGGACAGCTAAGAAAAGTAATGAAAATGTTCTGAAAGAGGCCAAAGCAAAAAGAAAGCTAATTTCCAATATTAGAAAGAAGCAATCATCATTTTTGGCCATGTAATGAGAAGAGAACAGCGGGAATATATTGTAACATCTGGGAAAAATGAGAGACGAAGAGATAAAGGGAAGCAAACAGAAAAGATACCAGAGAGCTTAAGAGAATGGCTTGGCAGAAGGTCAACAATAGAAATGATAAATAACTGTCGAGATCGACAGTTGTGGAGAGACATGATGACCGACGCCAGGCCCGGTACTTAATGATGAGTAACAAATGAAAACCCCAAAAGTGCATTCATTCATTTCTCTCTTTGGCCGGCACATATGACGGAAGCCACTTCTCTCAATGACTGACGATTTACTGACAGCTCTTGTAGGTTTTTGTTCTTTCTTAGTTATATGGTTGATCGAAGCAATTCGGTGGAAGAGCTATATTTACAGCACTCGGAAAAATTGACAAATAATCAACAGAAAAAAATATGGACCAAAGCAGGATCAAACCCGTACTCAGTGGCACAACGCCTTGCCACGAAAAGCCAAACGCTAGGGAACACTGCTAGTCAGCTTAACAGGAAAAATACAGATACACTATGTATTTCCGAGCTCTGATCGCGGCCTTATGCTATAGTCATGAGAACACCTGCGCGAAAGACATTGCCTACGAAGATAATTTTTTTAGTTAGCTGAGTGGCAGTGTTTCCTAGTGTTTGGCTTTTCGTGGCATGGCGCTGTGCCACTGAGTACGGGTTCGATCCTGCTTTGGTCCATATTTTTTTCTCTTGTTGCTTATTTGTCATTTTTTCCGACTGCTGTAAACATACCTCTTCATCTGAATTGATTCGCTGATTATCGCCTCGGAAGTTTCCCTCTATAATAATATTCATTTATTATTATTTGTTTCTATGGTTGAGCCTTTCCCCAGATTGTTCTACGTAGCGATTCTCTTAGTCTGTCCTGTTTTCTGTTACCGGATGGTTTCTTCAAGAATGCCTGATGGGGAAGCCTTTCTTCATTGGTTATTGGTTATGGAAGGCCTCGGTATCACTGCAAACGAATTAAAATCCATAATTGCTCAACCGCCCGTGCCAGTGAAATCATCCGAATTACTAACTCATCTCCCAAACAAAGAAAGGTAACTGTAGTCCCCATCGTAGCAGTCTCAGCACACGCCAAAAGACATCAGGCGAAACCGCGCAGAAAGTGAACACAGCCAACTGTTCCCTGTCATACGATATCATCATTCATCGTAAACAAGCGGGATATCGAAGCAGGATCAAAACGGATGAGACACACAGCTCACGGTGTGCACAAAGCACTTAACTCAGTAGCTCCTGCAACAAGCCGGCTTTCTTCATTCTTTCTCAACACATGATCGATTTATTTCCAAAGTCTTTCTTATCTCTCTCTCTCTCTCTCTCTCTCTCTCTCTCTCTCTCTCTCTCTCTGCGATCAGAAGGACTCAATCAGAGTAGGATTCCAAACTCTCACATGAAGTCAGCTGTCAGGTTAAGTGTGTCGATCGCCCCACAGACAGAACATCACAATTAATGTCTGCCAGATCCACTCTGATTGAACACCCGTTAAACGTTGCACTGTGTTCTGCGCCAGTGGCCCAGTGCATCCGATTTCAGTCAGCATTTTATTCAGGTTTGCTTTCCTTAGCCGTTGATTGTCCCCAATCTTCCTGCAAGGCAGCAGATGATCTTTTCTGTAGGGGGATTCTGCCCTTAGATGGTCGGCCCTCCCAGGTTTACGAGCACCATCTTGCCCGAGTCACTAGAGGTGACTAACACAGACATGCACACACAAAGATATGAGATGTGACTAACACAGACATGCACACAGCGATACGAGGCATGACTAACAGTGACACACATCAAGATATGAGATATGACTAACACAGACATACACGCAAAGATATGACACATGACTAACATAGACATGCACACAAAGATATGAGATATGACTAACATAGACATGCACGCACAAAGATATGAGATATGACTAACATAGACATGCACACAAAGATATGAGATATGACTAACATAGACATGCACACACAAAGATATGACACATGACTAACATAGACATGCACACAAAGATAAGAGATATGACTGACATAGATATGCACACACAAAGATATGACACATGACTAACATAGACATGCACACAAAGATATGAGATATGACTAAACACAGACACACATAAAGATATGAGACATGATTAACACGGACGCACCAAGATATGAGATATGATTAAACATGACACACACCAAGATATGAGCCATGGCTAGCACACACAAGCTAAGATATGAGCCGTGGCTAGCACAGAAACACACTAAGATATGAGTCATGGCTAGCACAGAAACGTTTTAAGATATGAGCCATGGCTTCACGGAAACACACCAAGATATGAACCATGTCTAGCACAGAAACACATTAAGATATGAGCCATGGCTAGCACGGATATACACTAATATATGAACCATGGCCAGCACAGACACACACTAAGATATGAATCATGGCCAGCCCAGACACACACTAAGATATGAGCCATGGCCAACACATACACCCACTAAGATATGAACCATGGCCAACACATACACCCACTAAGATATGAATCATGGCAGAGCCCAGACACCCACTAAGATATGAGCTACGACTAGCATGACTAGTCTTTCTTATGAAGCTCGATACGTATTTTTTGTTTCGATTTGTTTCTTGTCCGTTAATTTGAAATATATTCTTTCCCGCTTTTGTTTGAGATCTGACGAAGATATTTGTTTTTAAAGGCATCTACTTTCATATCTAAAGTCTGGGTGGATTTCTAGCTTTCAAAATTAAGAACTAGAAAGGGAATCATTTCAGGGGAAGAGGTATGATTACAGCACTCGGGAAAAATCACATATAAACAACAACAAAAAAAACAAAGAACAATAGATGCTCCAAAGTAGGATCGAACCCGTACTCCTCGGTACAGAGCTAAGAACTAGAAACTGTGTTTGTGCTTGCAATTCTTGTTGGGACGCAATGATCACTACCCTTATGTATGTGGCTTTGATGACGCTGACGCAATTGAGGGCAATTGTTTGTGGGCGATGACTCAGTAGACCTCGCCTTGGCTTCGGTCAGTGGAGTAGAGCTGGCCCACATTCATTACTTCTGACCCCAGACATGGGTGGACAGATAATCCGCAGACCACTCAGCATAGAAAACGCTGTACAATATGGCATCAAACAACAGAGTAGAGCTGGCCCACATTCATTACTTCTGACCCCAGACATGGGTGGACAGATAATCCGCAGACCACTCAGCATAGAAAACGCTGTACAATATGGCATCAAACAACAGAGTAGAGCTGGCCCACATTCATTACTTCTGACCCCAGACATGGGTGGACAGATAATCCGCAGACCACTCAGCATAGCAAACGCTGTACAATATGGCATCAAACAACAGAGTAGAGCTGGCCCACATTCATTACTTCTGACCCCAGACATGGGTGGACAGATAATACGCAGACCACTCAGCATAGCAAACGCTGTACAATATGGCATCAAACAACAGAGTAGAGCTGGCCCACATTCATTACTTCTGACCCCAGACATGCGTGGACAGATAATCCGCAGACCACTCAGCATAGAAAACGCTGTACAATATGGCATCAAACAACAGAGTAGAGCTGGCCCACATTCATTACTTCTGACCCCAGACATGCGTGGACAGATAATCCGCAGACCACTCAGCATAGAAAACGCTGTACAATATGGCATCAAACAACAGAGTAGAGCACCGTAGGCTCCTGTATTAACAACTGACCAACCATGCCACGAGATCGATCTCTAAATAAATGGGAATCTCCCCCCCCCCCCCCCCCCACAGTTTTGTTTTCTCTTTAAATGAAAACAAAACTTATAGACCGCCATGTTCGCTTGAAAGTTAACTTTATGTCCTATATGAGAAGTGACGTGGTATTTGGTTCATTCATATAAGCACAGATAATTGGCAATGCTTGTAGGTTCTGACAGAGTTTTGACACTCTTGTATGAGCAAACGCCATATATTGTTATTATGTATCGGATTATGAATAATCCTGTATTAGAGGGGTAATAGCGTGATAAATGCCGTGTCGGTTTTTAAATTTATTTCCAAGTATTCTTTTTGGCTAACTTCCAAAACACGTCATCGCTGTGTATCAGTTTTGGTTCCTTGTTTAGTGGAAACATGTTTCAGTGGCTCTGTACCTTAGCGTAATAAAGAAAAAAATAAAGTAAAGAGCCCCCGTCACGTCAAGTGGCGTATAGGGATTATGGTGTTAGTGACCATAAATTTTACAGACCTTCATCACGTGATTTTTTTGGTAATGTGGTCGGTATTACACCCGTGCCGCTTTACTTTCCCAGAAAACACAAATCCGGTACCCATTTAAGGCTGCGTGAACTCGGAAGCCGTCGGATGGGATCGAACCCTACCCCTTGTCCTTTGTAGTCCAGTTCACTAACCACTGAGCTATCGCGGCTCCAGCGTAATAATGAAGTTTACCTGCTTCATATGTTTACTACTTTGGTTTACCTTTTTATTTTATTCTTTGGGGGGAGGGGAGAAGGTGGGAAAAAGAGGGGGGGGGGGGGTCGAGTAATTACAAAATTCTCAACGAGGCCAGCACAAAAAGAAAGTTCCTAAAATCATAAAGAAAAGAAACAATCGACATTTATCGGGCATGAGAAGAGGAAAGTTGGAATATTTGGTTGCAAACTGGAAAATACTAGGACCAAGAGTCGTCAAGGACAAAGAGAGGGGACTACAGTTACCTTTCTTTGTTTGGGAGATGAGATATTAATCCGGATGATTACGCTGGCACGGGTGGTTGAGCAATTATGGATTTTAATTCGTTTGCAGTGATACTGGAGCCTTCCATAACCAAATAACCTAATAACCAAAGAGAGTAAGTAGAAAGTAAGTACCTTGGTGACGTGGCGCATTAAACAGTCAAAAATAAAAGTGATACGCGATTCACAGAGGGTTGTGGTGGGGTATGATCGCCTATGCCAGGCAATGTGGCACATGATGGTGATGAATGTGAAAAGAAAAGCTGAAGTATTTTGTGACAACTGGAAACAGAAAGTGGAAGAGAAAGTAGGAAACAGCAGAAGACTACTACTACCACTACTACTACCACTACTACTACCACTACTACTACTATAACCACTGCAACTATTACTATTACTACTACTGCTACTACTACTACTACCACTACTACTACTACTACTACTACTATTACCACTACCACCACTACTACTACTACTATTACCACTACCACTACTACTACTACTACTACCACTACAACTATTACTATTACTAATACTACCACCACTACTACTACAACTAACACCACTACTACTACTAATACTACTACTACTACTACCACTATTACTACCACCATTACTACTAACACTACCATTACCACTACAACTACTACCACCACCACTACTACAACTACTACTTCTACTACTACCACTACTACCACTACTACCACTACTACCACTACCACTACTACTACCACTACTACCACTACTGCTACCACTACTAATACTAATACCACTATTACTACTACTACTACTACCACTACCACTATTACTACCACTACTATTACAACAACTACTACTACTATTATTACTACTACTATTACCACTACTACTACCACTACTACTACCACTGCTACTACTACTACTACCACTACCACCACTACTACTACCACTACCACTACTACTACCACTATTACTACTAATACCACTTACTACAACCACTACTACTACAACTACTACTACAACTACCACTATCACTACTACTACTACTACTACTACTACTAGTACCACTACTACCACCATTACTGCTGCCACTACTATTACTACCACTACTACTACCACTACCAATACTACTACCACTACTATTACTACTACTACTACTACTACTACCACTACTACTACCACTACTTCTAATACCACTAGTACTACTACTACCACTATTACTACTACTACTACTCCCACTACTACTACCACAACTACCACAATTACTACTACTACCACTACTACCACCACTACTACAACTACCACCACCACCACTACTACTGCTACCACTACTACTACTACAACTACTATTACCACCACTACTAATACCACTACTACCACTACTACTACAACTACCACTACTACTACCACCAATACTACTACTACCACTACTGCTGCTACCACAACTACTACTACTACCACTGCTACTACCACTACTACTACTACCACCACTACTACTACCACCACTACTACTACTACTACAACTACTACTACCACTACTACTTCTACTGCTACTACTACTACCACCACTACTACTACTACCACTACTACTAATACTACTGCTACTACTACTACTACTACCACTACTACTACTACTGTTACTACTACTACTACCACTACTACTACCACCATTGCTACTACGACTACTTCTAATACCACTACTACTACTACTACCACCACTACTACTACTACTACTACTCCCACTACTGCTACCACTACTACTAATACTGCTACTACTACTACCACCACTACTACTACTACTACTGCTGCTAATACTACTACTACTACCACTACTATTACTACTACTGCTACTACTACTACTACCACCACTACTACTACTACCATTACTACTACCACTGCTACTACTACTACTGCTACTACTACCACCACCACTACTACTACCACCATCACTTCTACTACTACCACTACTACCACTACTACTACAACTACTACTGCTACTGCTACTACTACTACCACTACTACTACTACCACTACTACTACTACCACTACTATTACTACTACTACTACCACTGCTACTACTACTACCACTACTACTACTACGACTACTACTACTACCACTACTACTAACAACACTACTACTACCACCACTACTACCACCACTACTACTACCATTACTACTACTACTACTACCACTACCACTACCACCACTACCACTACTGCACCACCACCACTACTACTACTACTACTACTACTACCACTACCACTACTACTACTACTACTACCACCACTACTACTACTACCACCACTACTACTACTACCACTTCTTCCTCTTCACATTATACGAAACACAAAGTTCTAGCTCTCACATGTCCTGCTGTGAACTAGAAACTGAATTTATGCGTGTTAATCCGTTTTTCCTGGCAGCCGTGTGCACAGGGGTCCCTCGCCGCACAGGCAGACAACTCCGTCCTTGCAGATATCATGAGATATTATTTAACCTCCTTTTATTGTCCCCCTGCCTCCCAACTGCACGTTGCTCTGAGTCTGTCTAAAAAAAGTAAAGTACCCCATCACGCCAAGTGGCATATAGGGAATATGGTGTTAGTGACCATGAATTCTTCAGACCTTCGGTACATGATTTTTGGGGTAATGTGGTCGGTATTACGCCCGTGCTTCTTACTTTCCCAGAAAAAGATCCGGTACCCATTAAAGGCTGGGAGAAACGGAAGCCGTCGATTGGGATCGAACCCTACCTCTTGTCCTTTGTAGTCCAGTTCACTAACACTGAACTATCGCGGTTTCTGAGTCTGTGGCGCTACGTAAACATAGAAGCAGACACATAGAAAGGGAAATGAAATGTGGCAGCCACAAACAGTTGGCTGTGAAAACAAAACAATTCAAGAACGAAGACGCTTATAAATACCAGCAGCAAAATAGAAACAGGAATCGTTAAAACTATACAATGATGAACGGTTTGTAAAAGGAACGACACAAATAGTGTAAAGAGTTTTGCTGTGTAGACTGGAAATTCAATTAGAAATATTTTACGATTGACTTCATTGGTCAATCAATCGATTAATAGGCGCTTTTGTGATCTTTTGAAAGGTTGGTCTCAATTTAGTTTTGTTCTAATTTATTTCATTGATCAAGAGATTGATTTATTCATATTTGAAGATTTAAAGGCTTTTATGAATTACAAATTGCTTGATGACTTTTCTCTTGTTTGGTGTGCCTCTTCTTTTACGCGTTGTAAAATGTTTCTTCTTTTTTCATTTTTTTTTAAAATAAAAAGCTAGGTAGTCCGTCCAGCAGTTTCTGGTATTGTTTTTGAATAAATAAAATAATTAACGTGTGCACGTCATGACAGTCGTGCATGCAAATATCGTATTGGCAACACATTTACTGGTCAGAATAACGCCAAGCCTCTGTTTTACAGGGATTTATTGATTTACAGGAAGTCACGATTGCCGGAAAATAAAGAAGCAGAAAACTGGGAGTAGAACTTATTGGACCTTCTACCACTGGTTCTTGCAGATCCAGTGGGTAAACAAATGACTGACCGATCTCTTTTCGTGCGTCTATTAGAGTTTCTTTCTATTTTCCTCTCTCTCTCTCTCTCGCTCGCCATATCTAGTGTTTTACTGTGTATCTGTAAGGGGGATTCTATTCCACCCCCCCCTCTCTCTCTCTTGCCATATCTAGTGTTTTACTAAGTAGCTGTAAGAGGGGGTTCTATTTCTCTCTCTCTCTCTCTCTCTCTCTCTCTCTCTTGCCATATCTAGTGTTTCCTGTGTATCTGTAAGAGGGGATTCTATTTTCCTCTCTCTCTCTTGCCATATCTAGTGTTTTAGTGTGTATCTGTAAGAGGGGATTCTATTTTCCTCTCTCTCTCTTGCCATATCTAGTGTTTTAGTGTGTATCTGTAAGAGGGGATTCTATTTTCCTCTCTCTCTCTCTCTTGCCATATCTAGTGTTTTAGTGTGTATCTGTAAGAGGGGATTCTATTTTCCTCTCTCTCTCTCTCTCTCTTGCCATATCTAGTGTTTTAGTGTGTATCTGTAAGAGGGATTCTATTTTCCTCTCTCTCTCTCTCTCTTGCCATATCTAGTGTTTTAATGTGTATCTGTAAGAGGGGATTATATTCTCCTCTCTCTCTCTTGCCATATCTAGTGTTTTAGTGTGTATCTGTAAGAGGGGATTCTATTTCCCTTAAAGTCTCATATTATTATTCTTCTTCCTTCCCTGAAGTATTTTGTGTAATGTTTCTCCTATCAATTTGGCTAGTTGTGTTGTTCTTCAAGAGGTCCACATAGTTCTGTCTGTAGTGTTGCATCTTGTGACTATGGAGTCGATTGTGTCCTGTTCTGAGACGTATTTGTTCCCATCTGTTCATATGTTAGACATCTTGATTTGGAGTTTGTGGTCTACTAATTGATTATGTCTGATATCATTCACGTTAATTTGTAAACGATATTTTCGGATGTTTTTGTGTGTGCTCGTTTCATGTTGTACAAATTAATGTATATATTTTTAATGGCGCATTGAAGTTTATTACAAAACGTTACACTGGACATTTGAAACACATTCGTGGTTAGAAAAAAAAAGAAATTCAAATGTGTACACCAGAAGGACTGGGTTGTAAGATGTCGGCTTCTGAACAGGCAGATCCTAGGTTAGGAAGCCACTACAGGCGGTTACAGGACAGGACGGCCGAGACTGACGTATCTTACATTTGTACTGTACTATCGTTGTCAATGGCAGATGTACAACAGAGGTGAGGTGCAGAATGGCTCATGCAAAAGCAGCTTTCCAAATGAGGAATAGATTATGCAATCGATTTTTGACAATAGAAACAAGAAAAAGAGTTCTTAAATGTTACGTAGAGCTAGTCTTAACATATGGATGTGAATCATTGACAATAGAACAGCAGACAAGAAAATTACTGGAGGCTGTAGAAATGTGGCTTTACAGAAGAATGTTGAGAATACTATGGACAGCTAAGAAAAGTAATGAAAACGTTCTGAAAGAGGCCAAGGCAAAGAGAGAGCTAATTTCCAACATTAAGGAGAAACAATTTTCATTTTTTGGCCATGTAATGAGAAGGGAACAGCTGGAATATATTGTGACTACTGGGGAAATTTAGGGACGAAGAGATAGAGGGAAGCAGATAGAAAAGATGCTAGACAGCTTAAGAGAATGGCTTGGCAGAAGGTCAACAACGGAAATGATAAATAACTGTCGAGATCGAAAGTTGTGGAGAGGCATTATCATCTACGCCAGCAGACACGGTACTTAATGATGATGATGATAGTTGTCAACGACTATAACATCATAATATCAACTGGCGGCAGTTCTATTTCTCAGCTTCTTAAGAAATATCTATCTCCTGAACTTTACGTTCTTTACATTGTGATTGTCTGTTTCTTATATTCTTATTTTCTAAAAGTCGTATCTAATTATATTCTGATGTATGCATATATACACTCACATGCAGTTTCCTCTCTTCACTACAAATACTTCAGGGCTAATGACTCCACACTGGTTACTGTTGCTCTTAGGCAGTCATAAAACATTTTATTTGGAAAATATTAGATTTAACATGAACTTCTTAAAATAGAAAAGTTATAAATAGTCATATAACTATACAATAACGAGCGAAGAAGATAACATTTAAAAACAAGGAATATTTTTTTCTCTGAAATAAACAAAACAAAAATAGTTGAACATGAGAAACTGTGTCTGTTTAGCATTTTTACTATCGGGAAGTTTGAAAAAAAAAGAACATTCCAGTGCATGGAAACTATAAGTGATGAATAAACAGACATGTAGATGTCTTGTTAGGGCTGGAATGAACTGAAGAAACAGATGCATTTGTTTGCTGGCTCTCAAATGCTAACATTGATTAGTTTCAGAGTCACTTGCATGTGATGATGGATTCTCCAAGACATTTTGTTCCGGGAACCGACTTCTGGTAGAAAACGTAACTGAAGGCCCTTCCTACGCGTTAACTGTAAGTCTGGGGTTATATGGTCAGGGTCAGGGTTAGAGATGAGCGCATTTACGGTTAGGGTTAGGTTAAGGGTTTGATTTAGGTTTAGGTTTAGGTTTAGGTTTAGGGTTAGGGTTAGGTTTAGGGTTAGGGTTAGGGTTAGGTTTAGGTTTAGGGTTAGGGTTAGGGTTAGGGTTAGGTTTAGGGTTAGGGTTAGGGTTAGGGTTAGGTTTAGGTTTAGGGTTACGGTTAGGGTTAGGGTTAGGTTTAGGGTTAGGGTTAGGGTTAGGTTTAGGGTTAGGGTTAGGGTTAGGGTTAGGGTTAGGTTTAGGGTTAGGTTTAGGGTTAGGGTTAGGGTTAGGGTTAGGGTTAGGGTTAGGGTTAGGGTTAGGTTAGGGTTAGGGTTAGGGTTAGGTTTAGGGTTAGGGTTAGGGTTAGGGTTAGGTTAGGGTTAGGTTTAGGGTTAAGTTAGGGTTAGGTTTAGGGTTAGGGTTATGGTTAGAGAATAGCACAGTTAACGAGTTTGGCAAATCTGGTGAAGAAGAAATGCGCAGGCATGAAAGTCAGAGGAACTCAAAATGAGACAAGCCACCGGCTACAGACAAACAACAAAGTCATAGGAACTCAAACATAAAACTTCTTTTGGAATCATGACTCACTCAGACAATGATTCCAGATCCTCTTATAATGTTTGCTGGTCTGTTTCATGGATTTGGTTTCACCAAATAGTAAAGAAGAGAAAAAAGCACCCCGTGGTGGAACGAAACAATTAGAGAAGCAATAAAAGACGAAATTATTTAAAAACTGGAGGGAGAACAAGAACCAAGAAAAATACGAAAAATGCCTTAGTCGAAAAAGAGTTAAAATTTTGATCAAAGAAGCTAAGCAAAAGAAGTGGACAGAATTCGAACAAAACATGATCAGGGACTTCAAGACAGCGACAAGATATTTCTACAAAGCAGTAAAAGCCACAAGAGCGAGAAAAGAAAACCATAACAAAGACGGACAGCCAATATCAAATAACCAACATATGGAACAGAGATGGAAAGAATATTTTGAAGACCTGTTAAACATGACAACAACTACCAACAAGACAACAAAAGCCACGCAAGAATGCACAAATACTGAACCCGACATCATGAGGAGGATATCGAAGAAGTAATCAAATATGTACCAAGAAATAAAGCACCGGGGTAGATAACATACCAATAGAAATAATAGCAGCAGCAGGAGAAACAGGAGTGACATGGCTGCACAGAATATTCAATGCAGCATGGCATCAACAACAAAAAACCCAGAAGACTGGCAACTGGCAATCATTGTACCAATGTGGAAAAAGAAAGGCAGCAAAAGAGACTGCAATAAATATAGAGGTATATCTCCTCTCTGCCATGTAGGAAAGCTATACGCCAAAATCGTGGGGAAAAAGGGTGAGGCCAATAATAGAACTACAGTTAAGCGATTCTTAAAAGGGGTTCCGAAAAAAAAAACCAGAGGATGTACTGACGCACTATTCACATTAAAACAGTTTGCAGAGAAAACAACATAATACAATAAAATTTGGATATAACTTCCATTGACCAGGAAAAAGCATTCGACAGAGTAAAACAGAGAACAACTGTGGGAGATACTAACAACATACGGAGTAAGCCAACATCTAGTCAACCTAATTAAAAGTCTCTACATCAACAGCAGCTGCAGTCAGAACAGCAGCAGGCTACACAGACCACTTCGAAGTTAGATCAGGTGTAAGACAGGAGTGTGTACTATTTCCCCCCCCCCCCCTCCTTTTACTGTTTATTACTTACATGGACCATATATGCAAGCTAGCCAACCATCAGAGACAGAGGAGATCAACGAGCTTCTATTTGCAGACGATCAGGCACTAATACATGAAACAATAGAAGACCTACAAGAACACTTAAACAAACTCAACATCACAGGCACAAAATACAACATGAAAATCAACATCAACAAAACAGAAGTCATGAATGTCGCCAAAATAAACAGAACATCAACATAACTATAGAAGGCAGACAACTAAAACAAGTAGAGGAATTCAAATACCTAGGAGGTTTAGTGACAAGCGACAATTCACAAACAGCAGAGATAGAATCAAGATGCAACAAAGTTTGTCAAATCATTGGGCAGTTATCACCACTATTGTCCAACAAGGAAATAACTCTGGAGGCAAAACGAGCACTATATAATACAATCTTCATCCCAACGTTGTGCTACGAATGCCAGACCTGGACCCTAGATGCAAGAACAATACGAAAACAACCTCTACTGAGATGAAATGTGTTAGACGAATGACAGGAAACAGTCTGAGAGATAAGATCAGAAATGAAGAACTGAGAAAAAAGCTAGGAATAACCCCCGCTATCAAATATATAAAGAAACAGCAGATAAAATAGTTTGGCCACGTGACAAGACAGAGTAATCATATACAGCACAACGAGCCCTCAATAAACGTTGCGAGAACACCAGACCCAAGGGTCGACCGCGAAAAAGATGGATCGATGGAATATTATAAGCACTAGGAAACATAAGAGCAGCAGAGGCGTACAGAAGAGCAAAAGACCGCAAATTATATCTCCCCTCGACGCTGAAAGGCAGATGAGGAAGGAAAGAAGAAGAAGAAATAGTTACCCCTTCAAAGGTAGTGAATGTTGGCCACGTTTTCCTCCTCAACTCTAAGTAATTTGGGGGGGGGGGGGGGGATCTTGTAAAATGTTTTGCTGCCATATTTGCTAGGGTACAGTGGCACAGACTGGTGGTACCTATCTTGAGTTGGGACTACATGTGGTGCCTTATTAAGGCGGACGCGGAGTTTTGATCTCCTTTCAGAGTTGATAATGTCCGTCCCCTTCCCAATTTGTTGTCAGGGACGGTCTTGTTTTTACGTGAATGGTGTTGTGTGACAGATTGAACTTCTCTATAGACCAGCATGAGCAGAGGCAGACATGCTAAAGTGGGATGGTGGCATCTAGAGATGACAGTATAGGGCGTATGACAACGTGCGACAATCGAGGCTATAGACCAGCATGAGCAGAGGCAGACACGCTAAAGTGGGATGGTGGCATCAAGAGATGACAGTATGGAGCCTATGACAACGTGCGCCAATCAAGGCTATAGAGCCTATGACAACGTGCGCCAATCAAGGCTATAGAGCCTATGACAACGTGCGCCAATCAAGGCTATAGAGCCTATGACAACGTGCTCCAATCAAGGCTATAGAGCCTATGACAACGTGCTCCAATCAAGGCTATAGAGCCTATGACAACGTGCGCCAGTCAAGGCAATAGAGCCTATGACAACGTGCTCCAATCAAGGCTATAGAGCCTATGACAACGTGCGCCAATCAAGGCTATAGAGCCTATGACAACGTGCGCCAATCAAGGCTATAGAGCCTATGACAACGTGCTCCAATCAAGGCTATAGAGCCTATGACAACGTGCACCAGTCAAGGCTATAGAGCCTATGACAACGTGCGCCAATCACGGCAAGAGAAAGGCTGAAATGACATTACAGAGTAGTCAACATTTGATACGGAGACGACACATGATAATGCTGATGAACAAATCATGAGGAATCTCTGACAAGTTCCTCTGTTTGGCATCAACAGACTTCTTCTTCTTTAGCGACAAACGTTTACGCATGAGATCTAAATATTGTTCTTTTTAGTTTATTGTGCAGACTTCTTTCTGTAGATCATTTTTGTTTGATGTAGATGGTGACGTGGCACTTGTTTGATTTTCCCTGGTAACTGGCCGCTTCAGAGGAACCGGAGTGGGAAGTTCCGGTCTTCCTGGGATGGCCACTTTGAGCAGAATACCCTGCCTTGATCCGATAAACTTTCATCTGGTTTGGGAGATTTGATGCACTGGGCTGCATGCTTAACTTAACAACGCAACGTTATTCCTGTAATCTGTTGATCATATCCAATCATGTCTCCTGCATTAATTATGAACATTTTGATTTAGGATCCGGCAGGATAACTACATGATTTAACTTCGCAGAATAAATCATTCCACGAGTAAATCATTCCATGAGTAAATCATTCCACGAGTAAATCATTATATGAGTAAATCATTCCACGAGTAAATCATTCTTCTTCTTCTTTTACCTTTTAGCTCCTGGTGGAGCATAGGTCTTCAACAAACACTTTCCAAGTCGTTCTGTTTTTTGCCATTCTTTTAAGATCATTCCATGTCTTCCCCATCATCTTCATCTCTGCTTCTATCTGTCTTCTCCAAGAATTCCTTGGTCTTCCTCTTTGTCTTTTCCCCTGGGGATTCCAAAAAAGGGCCTGTTGTGTAATACTCTCAGTTGGCTTCCGTAGTGTGTGTCCTATCCATCGCCATCGTCTTCGCTGTATCTCTTTATCCACTGGTATTTGACCGGTACATTTCCATAATTCCACGTTAGTGACTTTGTCCTGCCATTTCCATCCCTTTATTCTGCGCAAGCATCCATTAATGAAAGTCTGTACTTTCGTGATTGTCAATTTTGTCATTCTCCATGTTTCACAGCCATATAATAGGACCGACTTAACATTTGAGTTGAAAATTTTTATTTTTGTAGTAAATCATTCTATGAGTAAATAATTCCACGAGTATATCATTCTATGAGTAAATCATTCCATGAGTAAATCATTCTATGAGTAAATCATTCCACGAGTAAATCATTCTATGAGTAAATCATTCCATGAGTAAATCATTCTATGAGTAAATCATTCCATGAGTAAATCATTCCATGAGTAAATCATTCCATGAGTATATCATTCGATGAGAAGAACAAAACAATGGAAGTGATTGTGGTATGTGGTGAAGACAAAGTAACAGCAAGAATTCAACACAAACAATATTTATTTGTTTTCCAAGTTCATGACTTCTTGTCTGTTTTCAGGGAAGACACACGACTACTGCCCTTGCCGCCGTCATTTCTGTTGGTCGAAGCTGTTCGAGTGGACGAAACGTCTCTGAGGTTGTTCGAACTACCCGACTTTGACTTGATAAGGGCACCGCTGTTGTTGTTGACGTCACTTTTCATAGTTTGCCATTTACTTTTGCTGCCGAGTCTTGGGTTTTTGTGTCCTCGTGCAGAGACCGACTTATCAACACATCTTCCCCGCGATGCCTGCTGGGTAATGGCTGGAGCTACATCGTTGGCTCGGCCGATGTTGTTATTTCCATCCTCTGTAGGTGTAACATAAATATCATCTGTAATATCTTCCGGCTGAAAGCCTTCGTTATACTTCATCCATAGATTAATACGAATCTCAGACACAACCTTGGCGTTATTCAAACTGTCCTCGTCGTCATCGTTAAATATCAGCTCTCTGTCGTCATCATGGCAGACATTGACCACCACCTCCTGGGCGTTGCTCAGTCTGCCACCGTCCAATGCTCGTACTTTACCAGGCTCGGATATGATCGCTGTGTTTGTAATGTCCCCCCGGAGCCGACTTACGAATTTCTTCTCCAGAACTTGATCTAAAGCAAGAGCAAAGCTCCCGGGACGTTCAGTTTGTCCCGACGTCTCATTCACTTCGAAGTTACTGAGTTCCTCCTCACTGTTTGCAATCGTTCTGCTATCTTTGGAGTCTTGTAGTTGTATTTGATTTTGCGGATTTTTTATTAAGTCAAGGTTTGTGTTAAGTGGAATCTCGTTGTCTTTAGTATTGCTGTTGTTAACTGAACTACTCAATGTTTTTGACGCGTTGTTGTCGCTGTAGTTGAAAGAGCTTTTGATATTGTCGCCGATGGAACGGTTTCGATCAGTGATAGAGAGTGTACTTCGAGATCTGGGCGCAGCTGCTTGGCCAAAGGAGGGAATTGCCAGTTTCCTAGAAATATGAGTTCCGCGAATACGAGAACCTACAGATTTCAAAGAATGTTTCCTTTGTTCAGGCCTAGCACCACATTATTGTTACACACATCGTTGTTGTCTTGAGCATTTCTGTTGTCTGTTTTAGCCGGTTGTGTGGCTGATGACATGTTTTCTTTTGTGTCTTCCCGTGTCATCATCATTGCCTTTTGAGCCTCCGGTGAGAGCAAGGACATATTGACAGCAAGTCTTCTAGTCTCGGATTTATGCAAAAGCGGGTTTTTGCTTTTGAGAAATGGTCGATGTTTGAATGTGTCGACGGATGTACGACGAGAAGATGACGTCATCGTGAAAGACGAATGTCGGTGCTAGCTGAAGAGGTGGTCAAGTTGTAGAGAACAATAAAACAATGCGAGCACCACAACCTGTGTGCTAGGCCTATACGTCATCATAATAATTGTTTACAAAGTCAATATGGCCTATAATTCTCTTCGGCAGACCCCAAACTGAGATAATTTCGTAATGATAATCTTTTCTATAAATGAATTTCTTGATAAATAATAGGTCCGTTCGCTATCACGTGGGTTGTGTCTGAATGACCTGACAACAATTGGTTCTTGTTTTGTGTTGAAGAAACGAGCTGGCAACACACGTTGATACTACCTGAATCGTTGCGTGTTGGTGGGTCACATTTGAACTTAAACAGCCTGTTATTTATTATAATGGATACTGTTGTTATTTTCTTCCTATTTTCCTGCGTAGCTAGGGTAGGTATTTACCAGTTTCACGAGCATAGGAGAAGATGGGTTGCTTCTCTTGGGTCCTTCAAGCAACCTGCAATGGGACATTATGGAATGAGTCAGCTTTATTTTTAGACTGGTAATTATTAACCAACAATAACAATACGATTATAAATAGATTATTGGAAGTTTGTGTGTGGAGAGATTGTGGGAAGGTTGGGTGGAATGTGGGGATATTGTTGGAGAAAATGTGAAAATATTGTGAGGTAAATTGTGGGAGAAAATGTGAAAATATTGTGAGGTAAATTGTGGGGATATTGTGAGAGAAAATGTGCAAATATGTGGGAATATTGTGGGAGAAAATGTGAAAATATTGTGGGATACAATGTGGGAATATTGTGTGGTTAATGTGAAAACATTGTGAGGTAAATTGTGGGAATATTGTAGGAGAAAATGTGAAAATATTGTGAGGTAAATTATATTGTGCGAGAAAATGTGAAATATTGTGGGAATATTGTGGGAGAAAATGTGAAAATATTGTGGGATACAATGTGGGAATATTGTGTGGTAAATGTGAAAATATTGTGAATGAGGTGAATTGTGAGAATATTGTGGGAGAAAATGTGAAAATATTGTGAGGTAAATTGTGATAATATTGTGTGGTAAAATGTAAAAATATTGTGAGGTAAATTGTGAGAATATTATGGGAGAAAATGTGAAAATATTGTGAGGTAAATTATATTGTGCGAGAAAATGTGAAAATATTGTGGGAATATTGTGGGAGAAAATGTGAAAATATTGTGGGATACAATGTGGGAATATTGTGTGGTAAATGTGAAAATATTGTGAATGAGGTGAATTGTGAGAATATTGTGGGAGAAAATGTGAAAATATTGTGAGGTAAATTGTGATAATATTGTGTGGTAAAATGTAAAAATATTGTGAAGTAAATTGTGAGAATATTATGGAGAAAATATGAAAATAGTGAGGTAAATTGTGAGAATATTGTGCGAGAAAATGTGAAAATATTGTGAGGTAAATTGTGAGAATATTGTGTGGTAAAATGTGAAAATATTGTGAGGTAAGTTGTGAGAATATTGTGGAGAAAATGTGAAAATATTGTGAGGTAAATTGTGGGAATATTGTGCGAGAAAATGTGAAAATATCGTGAGGTAAATTGTGAGAATATTGTGGGAGAAAATGTGAAAATATTGTGGGATACAATGTTGGAGTATTGTGTGGCAAAATGTGAAAATATTGTGAATGAGGTAAACTGTGGGAATATTGTGGGAGAAAATGTGAAAATATTGTGAGGTAAATTATGGGAATATTGTAGGAGAAAATGTGAAAATAATGTGAGGTAAATTGTGAGAATATTGTGGGAGAAAATGTGATAATATTGTGAATGAGGTGAATTGTGGAGAAAATGTGAAAATATTGTGAATGAGGTAAAATGTGGGAATATTGTGAATGAGGTAAAATGTGGGAATATTGTAGGAGAAAATGTGAAAATATTGTGAATGAGGTAAAATGTGGGCATTTTGTACACGGAAAATATGAAAGATTGTGGAGTACAAATAGGAGAACTGTGGATGGAAATGTGGAAAGTCTGAAGAAAAATGTGGAAAGTCTGAAGGAAATGTCTGTGATATGTTTGTGAAATAATTTTGTGATATGTTTGTGAAATGATTTTGTGATATGTTTGTGAAATGATTTTGTGATATGTTTGTGAAATGATTTTGTGATATGTTTGTGAAATGATTTTGTGATATGTTTGTGAAATGATTTTGTGATATGTTTGTGAAATGATTTTGTGATATGTTTGTGAAATGATTTTGTGATATGTTTGTGAAATGATTTTGTGATATGTTTGTGAAATGATTGTGATTTTAAAACAAATTATTGCATGATTTATATTGGAGTGTAACGTTTGATTTGTCCACTCGTCTAAGAGGATATCCGGTAGCGTGGATGTTTGGCGGTAAAGCAAGCGTGAGTTCATTTATGTCTGGACAATCTTTAGTCGACACACACAACAACAACAGCAACAACAAAAAACACATGATTAGGTACCTGACTCACTAAGTTGGGACAGAGAATAACGAGAAGAACAGCACTAGCCCCCTCACTTATAAATGCTGTGGTGCGTGGGGAAGTTATATTTATCTATTTATCTATTTATTGACCTTTCCAGCCGTAGCCGGCCCATAGAGCTTAGACCCATATACTATTTCTTTTATCTAATTTTTTATTCTAGAAGTTTTCAATCCTTGTTACGATCTTTTATAAAATCTCGCCATTTGTCTCTGTTCTGTACAAGCAACTTTATCTCAATGAGGGAGCCGATTCCTACTGCTCTTGCCTCTCTCATCAATGTTCTTCTCAGTGTCTCTCTGGGTCTTCTTCTTTTCCTCTTACCTGTTGTTTCCCACATGAGGGCTTGCTTTGTTATTCGGTTATTATCTCTTCTCATCACATGTCCAACATATGACCATCGTCTTTTCTTTATTACTGAAGATATTAGTGGTTGATTGGCGATTTCTCTAATTTCCTCGTTTGTTTTGAATTCGTTCCATTCTATACCAAGTATTTTCCTTAGACATTTATTTTCGAATGCGTTCAACTTTGTTTCTATATCTCTTGTTGTTTTCCAGCTTTCACACGCAAACGTAAGGGTTGATAGTACATTTGATTTGAATAGTCTAAGTTTTGTGTTTGTGCTGATGAGTTTTGATTTCCACAACTTTTCAAGGCTTCTGAAAGACATTGCTGCTTTAGCTATTCTGATTCTAATTTCTTTACTTGTATCCCCTTCTCGATCAATGTGACTTCTAAGATAGATAAAGTGATCGATCTCTTCCACTGGTTTGTTTTCCACGTATATTCTGTCATCTGTTGGAATTAAGCTTTTCGTGAGTTACATACTCCAGTCTTAAATAATATTACATACCACGGATGGTGGGGACTGGAGTAGAGGTAACATGTCGGCCTCTGGACAAAAAAGGTCCCGCGTTCGATTCCCACACAGGAGGTGGACAATAAAAAAAAAAAATCCAATCCGTGGCTTCTTCGTGGCCTTACCCTCTCCTGGTCTCCAGGTTGTGAGATCCGATGTTTTGGGCTCTCAGATAGCAGCGGAAAACATAATGGTTCATGTATACTCTGCGCACGTAGAACGCTTGGCACTTGTAAATGGAAATTTGGAAAATGTGGAAGAGTAGGCCATGAACTCTGTCTGGGCAACGTGTAGCCACAAAGTTAAAACTCTCGAAGATAAAAAAAATATTAGACTACCCCTGAAGTCGGAGAATGTCTGCCTGTACGGCGGGGAACACCCGAGAACACGGTTGCTGGTGTGAAAAGTAAAACAAATTGATATTATGTATTATATATTAGAAATTTGTGTAAGCTCTCAACCGACCGCTGTTTTGAATTATTACGTTAAACATGACTAATAAATAACAGCCAGGCTTGAAGTATTACGTTAAACATGTCTAATAAAGCAACAACTATCTTGACGTATTACGTTAAACATGACTAATAAAGCACCAACTATCAAGAAGTATTACGTTATACATGTCTAATAAAACTATCTTGAAGTATTTACGTTAAACGTGTCTAATAAAACACCAACTATCATGAAGTATTACGTTAAACGTGTCTAATAAATAACAGTCAGGCTTGAAGTATTACGTTAAACATATCTAATAAAGCACCAACTGTCATGAAGTATTACGTTAAACGTGTCTAATAAATAACAGTAAGGCTTGAAGTATTACGTTAAACATTATTAATAAATCACCAACTATCATGAAGTATTACGTTAAACATTATTAATAAATCACCGACTATCTTGAAGTATTACGTTAAACATTATTAATAAATCACCAACTATCATGAAGTATTACGTTAAACATGTCTAATAAATCACCAACTATCATGAAGTATTACGTTAAACATTATTAATAAATCACCGACTATCTTGAAGTATTACGTTAAACATTATTAATAAATCACCAACTATCATGAAGTATTACGTTAAACATGTCTAATAAATCACCGACTATCTTGAAGTATTACGTTATACATTATTAATAAATCACCAACTATCATGAAGTATTACGTTAAACATTATTAATAAATCACCGACTATCTTGAAGTATTACGTTAAACATTATTAATAAATCACCAACTATCATGAAGTATTACGTTAAACATGTCTAATAAATCACCGACTATCTTGAAGTATTACGTTAAACATTATTAATAAATCACCGACTATCTTGAAGTATTACGTTAAACATTATTAATAAATCACCAACTATCATGAAGTATTACGTTAAACATTATTAATAAATCACCAACTATCATGAAGTATTACGTTAAACATTATTAATAAATCACCAACTATCTTGAAGTATTACGTTAAACATTATTAATAAATCACCAACTATCATGAAGTATTACGTAAAACATTATTAATAAATCACCAACTATCATGAAGTATTACGTTAAACATTATTAATAAATCACCAACTATCATGAAGTATTACGTTAAACATTATTAATAAATCTACAAATAAATTGTATGTTCCACGAAACATGGACGAAGTTTGTAGATGCACATTGAGAATGACGTCATATTTTGCTCATCAGTCGTCATTATAAGGCAACTGAGTGCCCCCAATAAACTCCGCCTATTGCTTTCTATGACTAGCCACGAAATCACAATTTGTGTTTGTTGCATTAAAAAAAAAACAGATCGTGCCAATGAACCTCTTTAATATTTCCTTATTCTCTTTTAGTGCCATCTCACTATGTTGTTCTTCGTTGACATGGCGCTGCCTATCCAACTGTACATTTATTTCACACGACCCAAATGATTCGTTCGTTCGCTTTCGTCAGCTTTGACCTCTGACGAAGTCCCACCCACTCAATTTTGTGGGACTGAATTTTTGCGTGTAAAGTCTGTTTTATCCCATTACAGGATGCCCCTCGCCATGCAGGCAGATTTACTCCGACTTCAGAGGTACTAATTTTTAGGGAATTAGTAAAACCCAGGTGTCCTCGCCAGGGTACGAACCCCGGCTGTTGCCGTGGTAAGCCAACCGCCTATCGATTGCGCTAACCGGACACCCACCCAAATGATTCAAACTTGAAAACTAAAAATATGTACCTGTCTGAGAGAAGGACAAAGGAATGTACGTAACCAGCGAGGCAATGTAATCACCAAGTCTGCAACATTTTCTTATCTCATTTAACAGAATGTGAACACCTATGGGAATTCCCGGAGTGCCTTCGTGTTGATTTTCCAGTTAACAGTTAGAAGGAAGGGCAAGGTCATGTCAGTATAATTTTATAACGATTTGCAATTTGAGCTCTGTCAGTTTGACACTTTGATCGATTTATTGATCTGCCGATCACGGGTGTTATTGTATTTGTCTTAAGCGGGCTCGTGTAAAAGTGAATTAACAAGTAGACTGGCGATGGCGACCAAGAAGCTCCAGTAAACATTGTTTCTATGACTATTAACGAAAATATCGCGCATTCCCACACATGTCTCTCGATTTATGGATCAGGACTGGTTCCACACATGTCTCTAGATTTATGGATCACGACAGGCCCCACACATGTCTCTAAGATTTATGGATCACGACATGCCCCACACATATCTCTAGGTTTATGGATCACGACAGGCCGACTTACTTTCTCAGAGAAAAACTCTGGTTCCAATTTTCAATTTTTGGATGAACCTCGAAATCTTGTCACTGGAAAAAACAAATCATTCGCTAAATCTTGAAACCAAATACGGATTCCTATGATATGTAGATGAACTCATTAACCACTTCGCTACCGTTGATGTCATACATTTCAATTCTAGATAAAAAAAAAAAAATGCAGGCGCAGTGCATGGACGACCTTGTTAGCTTCTTGTGAGGAAAGACTAGATCGTTGCTCTCGATCGTTGCTCTCGATCGTTGCTCTCGATCGTTGCTCTCGGGCCACCCTCGGTTTTTGTCACCACCTTTGTAATATGACAGGTAAAGGACAGATATATATTAATCTAGTTGTAAATGGCGAATCTAGAGAGGAAAATAAAACCGGCGGTTCCCCCCAGCTTTTGGTATTATAATAATGTAATATAATATATGTCGTGGGAGCAGCCGACAAGTAGTGCCGGTTATGGTCCCCACACCGCGATGGTAGGCAGAGGATCTCATGTATAGAGACAATGGCTGCGATCTCCGACTAGTACAGTCACTGCCAAGAAGGAAAGGAATGGCAAACTACCCTCTTAAATTGCCTGGAATAATCATGACAAATCACAATGAGGAAGTTCTCAAAAAGGCCAACACAAAAAGGAAGCTCTTAAAAAACATCAGAAAGAAGCAATCAACATTTTTCGGGCACATCATGAGAAGAGGAAAGTTGGAATACTTGGTTACAACTGGCAGAATAAAAGGAAAGAGAGATCGCGGACGACAAAGAGCGAAAATACTGGATAGCTTGATGTCATGGCATGGAAAACAGTCAACAACAGAACTGATACGATGTACTGTAGATAGAAGATTGTGGAGGGACATGATCGCCTACGCCAACCGGTATGGCACATGATGATAAATATAATATATGGTAAACAGCTGTAAACATGACACTTTAAGCAAGACAGTTTACTTCTTCTTCTTTCCTCATTAGCCTTTCAGCTTATATTTTGCGGTTTTTTACTTCTTCTGTTGTCCTCTGTTGCTGTTATGTTTCCTAGTGTTTCTAAAATTCCATCAAGTCATCTTTTTCCGTGGTCAGTCCTTGAGTCTGGTGTTCTCACGGGGTTTATTGAAGGCTTATTATGCTGTGATCTTTCTGTGTTACGTTTGGTACTTTTGCTAATATCTAAGTATCAGAACAGGTTAACATAATTTCATACAAACCAATCTACGGAACATTTTCATCGATTTTCTGGCATGAAATTAAATGGGAGACCCTACACATTGACAAGAAGGACGTGACGTGGAGGAAATGTTTCAAGTGAAAGAAAACAGGCAGCGTGAAAAGAGGGTTTGAAATACGCAGTTGAATGGGAGCGATTATCATGTCAGTCGATGTAGGGGTAGTTAGTACCGGTACATTCTGAATGAGTGAATGCTTATGTGTAAGCTTAAAGCCTGAAAAACATAGCTGTTTTTGGATTTGTTATTCAAGTTATGCGTGGGTTTGTGTCTCAATGAAGCTGTAGACAGTTTTGGGGATAATCATGGACGTGCGAGATAAATGTCAACGATTGGACGTTGGAAATCAACATGACTATCAGGGAGGATACGGTCTTGAGTCTGTGACAATTTGAAATACAAAGTTGAACATGTCTGGGTGACAGACTACAAGTGCGAGCATAACCAGCGAGTTATCTAAAGCGTAATGTATCTGCTGAGACCAAATAAGGGTTTTCCTGGGGTGCTGTGATATCTAATCTAACAACGAACTGGTAAATGCTAGAGCTAGCTAGGTTTTAGTAGCAGAAGATATGCAAGAACAATGAGGATAAAAGATATATAAAGATGGTGACAGATATCCCATAATAATGACAGAAGACATAAAAGAACAATACGTCTAAAAGATATCAAAGAAAAATAAGGATAGAAGATATGATAGAAAAATACGGATAGAAGATATCCAAGGAAAATAAGGATAGAAGATATGATAGAAAAATACGGATAGAAGATATACAAGGAAAAATAAGGATAGAAGATATGATAGAAAAATACGGATAGAAGATATCCAAGGAAAATAAGGCTAGAAGAAAGCCAAGAACAAACGCCACTTGGCGTGACGGGGGCTCTTTACTTTTTTTATTTTTTTTTGTTACTCGTGCCAAGCTGATATTTTCTTTACATAAATCTAAATAATATGTTATTTACAGTTATCAGGCGACATCTCAATAATGATCTTTGAACAAGCTTGAACGTATATTTGTGTCTAAGTTCGATGTCAATTCTCAAATGTAAAATAACAGGGGTTAGTGAAATGGTCCACTCGCTTTTTGTTGTTCTTGATTTGATTCCAATCGACGACTTCTAGGTTCATCCAGCCATAGAAAACTAAAAGAGATGATTCCTGGAAAGAAAGTCGTAAAAGTAAAGTACCCCCGTCACGCCAAGTGGCGTATAGGGAATATGGTGTCAGTGACCATACATTTTACAGACCTTCAGCACATGATTTTTGGGGTAATGTGGTCGGTATTACGCCCGTGGCACTTTACTTTCCCAGAAAAAATCTGTTACCCATTTAAGGCTGGGTGAACCTGGAAGCCGTCGGTTGGGATCGAACCCTACCCATTGTCCTTAATAGTCCAGTTCACTAACCACTGAGTTATCGCGACTCTCAAAGAAAGTCGGTACTGGCATATTTCTGATATTTCCCCCAAAATGGCTTCTTCTTTCTTTCTTCTTTTCTCTTTCTCACTGATACCTAAAAGGTGTCGTGGTTTATATGATTTGTTGCTCTGACGCAGCTCGAACTGTCTGAATTAGTGATTTCCCTTTATTGTTACATGTCTCTGTTACTGCATCTATCCATCTTCTTTCATTTGGTATTCTATCTCTTCTCGTGTTGTTTGTTACTTTTCTCAAGCATCGCACCTCACATGTATTGATTTTTCTTAAATGTAATTTGGAAATGGTCCATGTTTGACTCTCAAAGCACAAAGTTGGTACGAAAATGTTAGTTATCATTTGTTGTTTAGCTGGCATAGAAATGTTTGGATGTCTTAACAATGGTGAAAGCTGGTATGTAACAGCATTTGCTTTTTGTATTCTCGTGCCAATTTCTCCGTCTAGTTTTCCATCTTATGTATACATTGTGCCCAAATACTTTAATTCCTCTACTTGTTTTATTTCTTTATCTTTGATCTTAATGTTTAATGGGTGTCTTAATGTGCTTATTATCATAGCCTCTGTTTTTGCTGTGTTAATTTTCATACAGTAACTGGTTAATGGTCTAAAAATAGACAAACTCAAGTATTTGTACATGTCACAATCGAGTTCTTACTGGATTATTTCTGTTCCTTCTTCCACTCAAACCTGACAGTATTATTATTTTTTTTCTTTTTTAAAATTAAGTTACAAAAATAAACAAGGGGTTTATGCGTTCAGCTTCAATGTGAGCTTGTCACGTGACGTACGTTGGTTATACCACGGGGGATAAATCTTGAAAGCTGTCACGGTGACATAAAACGTCATTTAACACCGATGTTTGGAAATAATATAATCTAGCGCTAGGTATTATCGCTTAATAGGGCTTTCTAGCTCGGGGTAAATCTGCGCGTCATGCTAGGTGACTCATGAGTGAACACAGATTGTTACATTCAAACAAGTTCAATGTGCAGCGAAATAACTAACTAGTTAACTAAAGTAACCAATATAGCTAACTACCTAATTAAATTTTTTTAAAAGTAAACAAATAAACTAACGATCTACCTAACTAACTAAAACTAACCAACTAGCTAGCTAATTAAAGTAAACAATCTAACCAACTAACTAAATAAATAAATAATAAAAGTAAACTAATTAACCAGCTAGCTAACTAATTAAAGTAAACAATCTAACCAACTAAATAAATAAATAATAAAAGTAAACTAACTAACCAGCTAGCTAACTAATTAAAGTAAACAATCTAACCAACTAAATAAATAAATAATAAAAGTAAACTAACTCTCTAGCTAGCTAATTAAAGTAAACAATCTAACCAACTAAATAAATAAATAATAAAAGTAAACTAACTAGCTAGCTAGCTAACTAATTAAAGTAAACAATCTAACCAACTAAATAAATAAATAATAAAAGTAAACTAACTAGCTAGCTAGCTAACTAATTAAAGTAAACAATCTAACCAACTAAATAAATAAATAATAAAAGTAAACTAACTCTCTAGCTAGCTAACTAATTAAAGTAAACAATCTAACCTACTAAATAAATAAATAAATAATAAAAGTAAACTAACTAACTGGCTAGCTAACTAATTAAAGTAAACAATCTAACCTACTAAACAAATAATAAAAGTAAACTAATTAACTAGCTAGCTAATTAAAGTAAACAATCTAACCAACTAAATAAATAAATAAATAATAAAAGTAAACTAATTAACTAGCTAACTAATTAAAGTAAACAATCTAACCTACTAAATAAATAAATAAATAATAAAAGTAAACTAACTAGCTAGCTAGCTAATTAAAGTAAACAATCTAACCAACCAACTAAATAAATAAAAGTATACTAACTAGCAAGCTAGCTAACTAAACTAACTAAAACTAACTAGCTAGATAACTAAAGTAACCAATCTAACCAACTAACTAAATAAAATTAAACAAACTAGCTAACTAAACTAACTAAAGTTAACTATCTAGCTAGCTACCGAGTTTAGTCAACAAAACTAAACAACCTAACTAACTAACTAAATAACTAAGTAACAAACTAACTAGCTAGCTAACTAAACTAAACAACCTAACTAACTAAATAACTAAGTAACTAACTAGCCAGCTAACTAAACTAAACAACATACCTAACTAAATAATTCATTAGCTAACTAACTAGCTAGCTAACTAATCTAAACAACCTAACTAAATAACAACGTAACTAACTAACTAGCTAACTAATCTAAACAACCTAACTAACTAAATAACTCATTAGCTAACTAACTAGCTAGCTAACTAATATAAACAACCTAACTAACTAAATAACTCATTAGCTGACTAACTAGCTAGCTAACTAATATAAACAACCTAACTAACTAAATAGCCAGCAAACTAAACTAAACAACATAACTAACTAAATAACTCATTAGCTAACTAACTAGCTAGCTAACTAATATAAACAATCTAACTAAATAACTCATTAGCTGACTAACTAGCTAGCTAACTAATATAAACAACCTAACTAACTAAATAACTCATTAGCTAACTAACTAGCTAGCTAACTAATATAAACAACCTAACTAACTAAATAACTCATTAGCTAACTAACTAGCTAGCTAACTAATATAAACAACCTAACTAACTAAATAACTCATTAGCTGACTAACTAGCTAGCTAACTAATATAAACAACCTAACTAACTAAATAACTCATTAGCTAACTAACTAGCTAGCTAACTAATATAAACAACCTAACTAACTAAATAACTCATTAGCTAACTAACTAGCTAGCTAACTAATATAAACAACCTAACTAACTAAATAACTCATTAGCTAACTAACTAGCTAGCTAACTAATATAAACAACCTAACTAACTAAATAACTCATTAGCTAACTAACTAGCTAGCTAACTAATATAAACAACCTAACTAAATAACTCATTAGCTAACTAACTAGCTAGCTAACTAATATAAACAACCTAACTAACTAAATAACTCATTAGCTAACTAACTAGCTAGCTAACTAATATAAACAACCTAACTAACTAAATAACTCATTAGCTGACTAACTAGCTAGCTAACTAATATAAACAACCTAACTAACTAAATAACTCATTAGCTAACTAACTAGCTAGTTAACTAATATAAACAACCTAACTAACTAACTAGCCAGCTAACTAAACTAAACAACATAACTAACTAAATAACTCATTAGCTAACTAACTAGCTAGCTAACTAATATAAACAACCTAACTAACTAAATAACTCATTAGCTGACTAACTAGCTAGCTAACTAATATAAACAACCTAACTAACTAAATAACTCATTAGCTAACTAACTAGCTAGCTAACTAATATAAACAACCTAACTAACTAAAAAACTCATTAGCTGACTAACTAGCTAGCTAACTAATATAAACAACCTAACTAACTAAATAACTCATTAGCTAACTAACTAGCTAGTTAACTAATATAAACAACCTAACTAACTAACTAGCCAGCTAACTAAACTAAACAACATAACTAACTAAATAACTCATTAGCTAACTAACTAGCTAGCTAACTAATATAAACAACCTAACTAACTAAATAACTCATTAGCTGACTAACTAGCTAGCTAACTAATATAAACAACCTAACTAACTAGCGTTGTGCTACCAATGTCAGACCTGGACCCTAGATGCAAGAACAATAAGTAAAATAACCTCTACAGAGATGAAATGTGTTAGACGAATAACTGGTAAACAGACTGAGAGATAAGATCAGAAATGAAGAACTGAGAAAAAAGCTAGGAATAGCGCCCCGCCATAGAATATATAAGGAAACAACAGATAAAATGGTTTGGCCACGTGACAGGCAGAAAGAACAAAACACAATACAACGAGCCTTCAACAAACGTTGTGAGAACACCAGATCCATGGGTCGACCACGAAAAAGATGGGTCGATGGAATATTAGAAGCACTAGGAAACATAAGAGCAGCAGAGGCGAACAGAAGAGCAAAAGACCGCAAATTATATCTCCCCTCGACGCTGAAAGGCAGATGAGGAAGGAAAGAAGAACTAACTAGCTAGCTAACTAACTAAATAAAACTAAAGAAACTAGCTAACTATCTAAATAAACTAAGTAACTAACTAACTAACCAATGAACAAAATAGCTACCTTAATTACTAACCAACTAACTATTCTATAGTAGGCTGTGGTTTAATAATTACACTTCAAGAAGCCCTCACTATCTATAGTCTTTAGGTCTCTGTAAGTCTCTCTGCTATAGACGGATTTCTCTCGTTATCAGAAAGTAGATGTTATCGCTTTATATGAATAAATGTCATGACTTGTCATTAAGAGAGTTTATCAAAGAGGAGGACAAAATCGGATAAGTACTTGAAAAAATATAACAATCTTTCCAAATTTATAGTTAGACCATAACAAATCGCACGTGACACCTAGCGATCTAGCACGTGGGGAAACATCTCCGGGCTACCCCGAACGTGTGCTTTTTTTTTTTAAGTTAAGCCCTTAACTTACGACTGACTCAGCAGGTCGGAAAGGGATAAGCATTTTATGCTCAAAGAAATCACAGCACTGGTCTGCCCTTTGGTCTCTTTCTGTCCTTAAGTACGCCATACAATATTTGTTTGGGGAATACGTTTGCCATTCTTCTTACATGACCCAGCCACCTTAGTCTACGAATCCTAAGTGTTGCCATGATGGATAGGAGTTTGGCTCGTTGTAAGACATCAGAGTTAGTTACTTTGTCCTGCCATGATCGACGGGAGTTTGGCTCGTTGTAAGACATCAGAGTTAGTTACTTTGTCCTGCCATGATGGACGAGAGTTTGGCTCGTTGTAAGACATTAGAGTTAGTTACTTTGTCCTGCCATGATCGACGGGAGTTTGGCTCGTTGTAAGACATCAGAGTTAGTTACTTTGTCCTGCCATGATCGACGGGAGTTTGGCTCGTTGTAAGACATCAGAGTTAGTTACTTTGTCCTGCCATGATCGACGGGAGTTTGGCTCGTTGTAAGACATTAGAGTTAGTTACTTTGTCCTGCCATGATCGACGGGAGTTTGGCTCGTTGTAAGACATCAGAGTTAGTTACTTTGTCCTGCCATGATCGACGGGAGTTTGGCTCAGGTCAGATCTTGTACGGATGTGTCTATGTGGTCAGTAAAAGGAATTTATGAATTAATCTAGAAGTGAGGTAGAAAGAATATGTTTTAATTATTAGTTCCGAGATGATGGGCGGTCCCATGTAAGTGTGTGGAATAGGGTGAGCTAGAAAGTAGGGTGGTGTACATGGTACAAGGCTACTGAACAACGAAGAAAAAAAAGAGAAGAAGAAGAAAGAGAGAAAACATGAAAGCAATTAATCTGGGGGACGAAGAAGGAGCAGAAAAAGAAGAAGTGAAATAATAGTAGACGAAAAAGAAGCAGAGAAATGTCTGGTCTGGCTGGAGATAAAGTACAGATATCGCGGCTTGTCCTTGACTAGACATAACGTACAGATACCGCGGCTAGTCTTAGACTAGACATAACGTACAGATACCGCGGCTTGTATTAGACTAGACATAACGTACAGATACCGCGGCTTGTCCTTGACTAGACATAACGTACAGATACCGCGGCTTGTATTAGACTAGACACAAAGTACAGATACCGCGGCTTGTCTTAGACTAGACATAACGTACAGATACCGCGGCTTGTCTTAGACTAGACATAACGTACAGATACCGCGGCTTGTCTTAGATTAGACATAACGTACAGATACCGCGGCTTGTCTTAGACTAGACATAACGTACAGATACCGCGGCTTGTCTTAGATTAGACATAACGTACAGATACCGCAGCTTGTCTTAGACTAGACATAAAAGTACAGATACCGCGGCTTGTCTTAGACTAGACATAACGTACAGATACCGCGGCTTGTCTTAGATTAGACATAACGTACAGATACCGCAGCTTGTCTTAGACTAGACATAAAAGTACAGATACCGCGGCTTGTCTTAGACTAGACATAACGTACAGATACCGCGGCTTGTCTTAGACTAGACATAACGTACAGATACCGCGGCTTGTCTTAGATTAGACATAACGTACAGATACCGCGGCTTGTCTTAGACTAGACATAACGTACAGATACCGCGGCTTGTCTTAGATTAGACATAACGTACAGATACCGCGGCTTGTCTTAGACCAGACATAACGTACATATACCGCGGCTTGTCTTAGACTAGACATAAAAGAACAGTTACCGCGGCTATAGACTAGACATAACGTACAGATACCGCAGCTTGTCTTAGACTAGACATAATGTACAGATACCGCGGCTTGTCTTAGACTAGACATAACGTACAGATACCGCAGCTTGTCTTAGATTAGACATAAAGTACAGATACCGCGGCTATAGACTAGACATAACGTACAGATACCGCAGCTTGTCTTAGACTAGACATAACGTACAGATACCGCAGCTTGTCTTAGACTAGACATAACGTACAGATACCGCAGCTTGTCTTAGACTAGACATAACGTACAGATACCGCGGCTTGTCTTAAACTAGACATAAAAGTACAGATACCGCGGCTATAGACTAGACATAACGTACAGATACCGCAGCTTGTCTTAGACTAGACATAATGTACAGATACCGCGGCTTGTCTTAGACTAGACATAATGTACAGATACCGCGGCTTGTCTTAGACTAGACATAATGTACAGATACCGCGGCTTGTCTTAGACTAGACATAATGTACAGATACCGCGGCTTGTCTTAGACTAGACATAATGTACAGATACCGCAGCTTGTCTTAGACTAGACATAACGTACAGATACCGTGGCTTGTCTTAGACTAGACATAACGTACAGATACCGCGGCTTGTCTTAGATTAGACATAAAGTACAGATACCGCGGCTTGTCTTAGACAAGACATAACGTACATATACCGCGGCTTGTCTTAGACTAGACATAACGTACAGATACCGCAGCTTGTCTTAGACCAGACATAACGTACATATACCGCGGCTTGTCTTAGACTAGACATAACGTACAGATACCGCGGCTTGTCTTAGACTAGACATAACGTACAGTTACCGCGGCTTGTCTTAGACTAGACATAAAAGTACAGATACCGCGGCTTGTCTTAGACTAGACATAACGTACAGATACCGCGGCTTGTCTTAGACTACACATAACACACACCCAATTAACAGACGAACGTGAGAATAAGTTTATAAAGGTGATAAAGAAGAAGAAGAAGAAGAATAAGAAGAGGAAGAGGAGGTGGAATAGAAGAATGCAAAGAATATCCCTCCCAATGAGGTTTTTAAAAAGAAGAAGATGTAGAATGTATGATCGTCCTCCCACGAGTCTAGTGGGCGTTAGTTCAGCATGTGGCAAGCCATAGCTCCAAAGTAAATATCCTGGTAAAGAAATATACAGAAAAAAGTCAGTTACAAGCGTCTATATAAACGAATAAACATATAAAGAAATCTGAAGATTCCAGAATGTTACGAAACATTTCAAATTAAATTGACCAAATTAAGAAATGTTTCATTTAGACTTGATCATTCTTACCTATCGGTTATGCGTTAAAAGTGCATGCAAACACGCAACGCCCGATTTGTTTGTCCTACAACTATTGGTAACGTTTTTTGAAAGAACAAAAAATATATTTGGCTTTTGAAATGGCAATCTGGCTGGCATTCACTATTCCTGGCTTGAAGTATAGATCAAGGATTCTCAAAACGGGAAATAACTCCTCTTGTTGGATGTTTCGTTATCTATTTGAGATTATGTGAACTTGGGTCGCTGAAGAGTAATGAAGAGTATAAAATAGTTGGCGCTGAAAGTAAGGATGAATGACAGTTTTGTAGGGTAGCTGATTGGACGACACAGACTTATGAGTAGCAATATGAAGATGATACAAGAGAAATCAAACGGTTATGGTTATGGAAGGCTCAGGTATCACTGCAAACGAATTAAAATCCATAATTGTTCAACCGCCCGTGCCGTTGGAATCATCAAAATTAATATCTCATCTCACAAACAAAGAAAGGTAGCTGCAATCCCAAGCAGAGTAATCTCAGCATACGTCAAAAGACATAAGGCGAAACCGCACAGAAAGTAAACACAGCCATCTGTTTTCCGCCATACGATATCATCATTCATCGTAAGCAATCGAAACACGATCAATTCATCGTAAGCAATCGAAACACGATCAAAACAGTCGAAATGCACAAATCACGGTGTGCACGAAGCACTAAACTCAGTAGCTCCTGCAGCAAGCCAGACTTGGAATATGAGGAAACTGCAAAGAGGAACATGTTTTAGAAAGAAAAAAAAACTAATGCCATGTCATAGATGGATAATAAAATAAGACTTGAGATCAACCAAGAAAAGACAAACATCATGTCATAGATGGATAATAAAATAAGACTTGAGATCAATCAAGAAAAGACAAACATCATGTCATAGATGGATAATAAAATAAAACTTGAGATCAACCAAGAAAAGACAAACATCATGTCATAGATGGATAATAAAATAAGACTTGAGATCAACCAAGAAAAGACAAATGTCATGTCATAGATGGATAATAAAATAAGACTTGAGATCAACCAGGAATAAAACAAATGTCATGTCATAGATGGATAATAAAATAAGACTTGAGATCAACCAGGAATAAAACAAATGTCATGTCATAGATGGATAATAAAATAAGACTTGAGATCAACCAAGAATAAAACAAATGTCATGTCATAGATGGATAATAAAATAAGACTTGAGATCAATCAAGAATAAAACAAATGTCATGTCATAGATGGATAATAAAATAAGACTTGAGATCAATCAAGAAAAGACAAATGTCATGTCATAGATGGATAATAAAATAAGACTTGAGATCAATCAAGAAAAGACAAACATCATGTCATAGATGGATAATAAAATAAGACTTGAGGTCAACCAGGAATAAAACAAATGTCATGTCATAGATGGATAATAAAATAAGGACTAGAAATCAACAAATAAAATATTAAAATAAATGTTCAGAAGAAAAAGATTACCTGGAAGGAAAATCAGTGGAGAAAGTAGATCACTTCGTAAATCTTAGAAGTTGTATAGATCAACATAGGGATACACAGAAAGATATTTAAAATACAAATAACGAAAACAGTTGTGACTTCGGAAATTTTGATTAAAAAATATGGAAAACAAAATTACTAAGCACAAAAACAAAGCTTATGAATCTTCAAATCAATTGCATTACCAACCCTCACTTATGCACGCAAGAGCTGGAAAACAACTAAAGAAACATCAAATAAATTAGATGCGTTTGAAAAGAAATTCCAGGGGAAGATAGTTTGTATACCATGGAGTGAATTTAAGACAAGTGCAGAAATAAGAGAAATAAGAAAAAAAACATTTTAAAAAACAGCATTAAGAGAAGAAGGTGAAAAAGTAGGCCTCGAGATGAGAAGAGACAAGAAAATCTCAAAGTAGGCCCTCAAATGGGAACCAGAAAAGAAAAGAGAGAAACACTAAAAATAACAGTGAGGTGAGAGGAAACAACAACAGGCATAGGTTCTTTTGCGACGATTTGAGAGGCTCTCGATAAAGAGAGACGTGAGGTGAGATGCAATGCGGGTCCTGTGCAAGGTTTGATTACTTAGTAACAGAGATCGTCGGATATAAAGAGACGTGAGGTGAGATGCAATGCGGGTCCTGTGCAAGGTTTGATACTTAGTAACAGAGATCGTCGGATATAGAGAGTCTAGAATAGTTGCCACAATGTGATATCTTCCGCTCGAAAGGACAACAGATAGATTAGACAGACAGATCGAAACTCAGTCACTGGGCTGTGTTAACCATCAGCATGTAGTCGGCGGTAGCCTCACTCCTGATATAATACAAAAAAACAAATATTAACAAATAAAGTTTGAGAAACACAGTGCAATAAAGTTTGAGAAACACCGTACAATAAAGTTTGAGAAACACTTTACAATAAAGTTTGAGAAACACCGTACAATAAAGTTTGAGAAACACTTTACAATAAAGTTTGAGAAACACTTTACAATAAAGTTTGAGAAACACTTTACAATAAAGTTTGATGATGATGATGATGATGATGCGTTCGTCCGATGATTTGAGGTATTCTAACGGATACGAACCGTAGACTTCCTCCTCGTCATCCGCCCTTAAAAGGACGTTAAGTGGACGTAGTTACGTTGTGTTGCAGTTTGCAGTGTAACACTGTGATATCTGCGCCTTTCGGCCCAACACATCCGATTTCAGCCGACGCTTTTTTGTGTACCGGGTTCGTCTTCCCACTTCGATCCCTGCTCGCTTGGCCAGACTAGACAGGTTAGTCTGTTTCTAGAGGCACCACGAAGAGGTGTAGCAGGGTCTGGATGGTTCTGGTTCACCGATCCTGGCGCAAGCCATCAGTTGTGAGTCACTGACGACTTCCAGCTCTGGTGCTGGTGGGGCGCGCCTTCGCCTCCCAATAAAGTTTGAGAAACACCGTGCATATATTTCTCGTTCTCTACTCAGTTTTGATTAATCTTATTCACGCCACCGGAAAGTATCCATGTACTGAGGCAACCTGTAAACGACCTTTCTTTCACTGAACTCTTGACGTCTCTATCTGGTTTTCCTTTCTTGCACTTCAAAACCAAATTGCCATTGATAAGAAAATCACGAGTTAAAAACATTTGGTCACAATTTAAAAGTGAATGATGTCACTTGAAAAATTGGTAAAAGAGCTGAATAATGTTTGTATTTTGAAGTATGTTTATTTATGTAAATGAGCAATTTATGTGCCTCGTTTTATATAAATCAATGAACCAAATGGAACTCTGGGAAAAACCATAGCAACAGCTTTAGCGTTGAACTTACAATAAAAAATAAGACCCAAAAACCTGCAGCACAAAATACAGCATGAGAAGGACCAAATGAGGAGGTAAAAGAAGAATAAGGAGAAAGAAGAAGATGGCTTAGTGACGGTGGAACAGATGAATGAAAAGATAATGTTAGTCACATCTAACTAAAGGTTCGTTTCACGTTTGTACGAATTGTGAAATTTGTCGTGTCTTTTCTACTAAAGTATTGCGTAGTTTAGTCCACGGATCATCCACATCATACACGCACATAATTTCTATTAAAGCTTAGCTTAGTTTAGTACACGGATCATCAACATCGGACACGTCCATAATTTTTACTAAAGTTTAGCTTAGTTAATTTAGTCCACGTATCATCCACATCAAATACGTCAATAATTTCTACTAAAGTTTAGCTTAGTTTAGTCCACGTATCATCTACATCAAACACGTCCATAATTTCTACTAAAGTTTAGCTTAGTTTAGTCCACGTATCATCTACATCAAACACGTCCATAATTTCTACTAAAGTTTAGCTTAGTTTAGTCCACGTATCATCTACATCAAACACGTCCATAATTTCTACTAAAGTTTAGCTTAGTTTAGTCCACGTATCATCTACATCAAACACGTCCATAATTTCTACTAAAGTTTAGCTTAGTTTAGTCCACGTATCATCTACATCAAACACGTCCATAATTTCTACGAAAATTTTCTACCGCTGACCAGGACAGGGCAGTAACTGTAATATCTCAGTTTTCTACGGCTGACCAGGACAGGGCAGTAACTGTAATATCTCAGTTTTCTATGGCTGACCAGGATATGACAGTAACTGTAATATCTCAGTTTTCTACGGCTGACCAGGATATGACAGTAACTGTAATATCTGTTTTCTACGGCTGACCAGGACATGACAGTAACTGTAATATCTCAGTTTTCTACGGCTGACCAGGACATGGCAGTAACTGTAATATCTCAGTTTTCTATCGCTGACCAGGACATGACAGTAACTGTAATATCTCAGTTTTCTACGGCTGACCAGGACAGGGCAGTAACTGTAATATCTCAGTTTTCTACGGCTGACCAGGACATGACAGTAGCTGTAATATCTCAGTTTTCTACCGCAAACCAGGACATGACAGTAACTGTAATATCTCAGTTTTCTACGGTTGACCAGGACATGACAGTAACTGTAATATCTCAGTTTTCTATCGCTGACCAGGACTTGACAGTAACTGTAATATCTCACTTTTCTACGGCTGACCAGGACAGGGCAGTAACTGTAATATCTCAGTTTTCTACGGCTGAGCAGGACAGGGCAGTAACTGTAATATCTCAGTTTTCTACCGCTGACCAGGACAGGACAGTAACTGTAATATCTCAGTTTTCTACCGCAGCACAGGACATGACAGTAACTGTAATATCTCAGTTTTCTACCGCTGACCAGGGCATGACAGTAACTGTAATATCTCAGTTTTCTACCGCAGCACAGGACATGACAGTAACTGTAATATCTCAGTTTTCTACCGCTGACCAGGGCATGACAGTAACTGTAATATCTCAGTTTTCTACGGCTGAGCAGGACAGGGCAGTAACTGTAATATCTCAGTTTTCTACCGCAGACCAGGACAGGACAGTAACTGTAATATCTCAGTTTTCTACCGCAGCACAGGACATGACAGTAACTGTAATATCTCAGTTTTCTACGCCTGACCAGGGCATGACAGTAACTGTAATATCTCAGTTTTCTTTCGCAGACCAGGACATGACAGTAACTGTAATATCTCAGTTTTCTATCGCTGACCAGGGCATGACAGTAACTGTAATATCTCAGTTTTCTATCGCAGACCAGGACATGACAGTAACTGTAATATCTCACTTTTCTACCGCAGACCAGAACATGACAGTAACTATAATATCTCAGTTTTCTATCGCTGACCAGGACATGACAGTAACTGTAATATCTCAGTTTTCTATCGCAGACCAGCACATGGCAGTAACTGTAATATCTCAGTTTCCTACCACAGACCAGGACATGACAGTAACTATAATATCTCAGTTTTCTATCGCTGACCAGGGCATGACAGTAACTGTAATATCTCAGTTTTCTACCGCAGACCAGAACATGACAGTAACTATAATATCTCAGTTTTCTATCGCTGACCAGGGCATGACAGTAACTGTAATATCTCAGTTTTCTATCGCAGACCAGGACATGACAGTAACTGTAATATCTCAGTTTTCTACGGTTGACCAGGGCATGACAGTAACTGTAATATCTCAGTTTTCTATCGCAGACCAGGACATGACAGTAACTATAATATCTCAGTTTTCTATCGCTGACCAGGACATGAAAGTAACTGTAATATCTCAGTTTTCTACCGCAGACCAGGACATGACAGTAACTGTAATATCTCAGTTTTCTATCGCAGACAAGGACATGACAGTAACTGTAATATCTCAGTTTTCTACCGCAGACCAGGACATGACAGTAACTGTAATATCTCAGTTTTCTACCGCAGACCAGGACATGGCAGTAACTGTAATATCTCAGTTTTCTATCGCAGACCAGGACATGACAGTGACTGTAATATCTCAGTTTTCTACCGCTGACCAGGGCATGACAGTAACTGTAATATCTCAGTTTTCTACGGCTGAGCAGGACAGGGCAGTAACTGTAATATCTCAGTTTTCTACCGCAGACCAGGACAGGACAGTAACTGTAATATCTCAGTTTTCTACCGCAGCACAGGACATGACAGTAACTGTAATATCTCAGTTTTCTACGCCTGACCAGGGCATGACAGTAACTGTAATATCTCAGTTTTCTTTCGCAGACCAGGACATGACAGTAACTGTAATATCTCAGTTTTCTATCGCTGACCAGGGCATGACAGTAACTGTAATATCTCAGTTTTCTATCGCAGACCAGGACATGACAGTAACTGTAATATCTCAGTTTTCTACCGCAGACCAGAACATGACAGTAACTATAATATCTCAGTTTTCTATCGCTGACCAGGACATGACAGTAACTGTAATATCTCAGTTTTCTATCGCAGACCAGCACATGGCAGTAACTAAATATCTCAGTTTTCTATCGCTGACCAGGGCATGACAGTAACTGTAATATCTCAGTTTTCTATCGCAGACCAGGACATGACAGTAACTGTAATATCTCAGTTTTCTATCGCAGACCAGAACATGACAGTAACTATAATATCTCAGTTTTCTATCGCTGACCAGGGCATGACAGTAACTGTAATATCTCAGTTTTCTATCGCTGACCAGGACATGACAGTAACTGTAATATCTCAGTTTTCTATCGCTGACCAGGGCATGACAGTAACTGTAATATCTCAGTTTTCTATCGCAGACCAGGACATGACAGTAACTATAATATCTCAGTTTTCTATCGCTGACCAGGACATGACAGTAACTGTAATATCTCAGTTTTCTACCGCAGACCAGGACATGACAGTAACTGTAATATCTCAGTTTTCTACGGTTGACCAGGACATGACAGTAACTGTAATATCTCAGTTTTCTATCGCTGACCAGGACTTGACAGTAACTGTAATATCTCAGTTTTCTATAGCTGACCAGCACATGGCAGTAACTGTAATATCTCAGTTTCCTACCACAGACCAGGACATGACAGTAACTATAATATCTCAGTTTTCTATCGCTGACCAGGGCATGACAGTAACTGTAATATCTCAGTTTTCTACCGCAGACCAGAACATGACAGTAACTATAATATCTCAGTTTTCTATCGCTGACCAGGGCATGACAGTAACTGTAATATCTCAGTTTTCTATCGCAGACCAGGACATGACAGTTAACTGTAATATCTCAGTTTTCTACGGTTGACCAGGGCATGACAGTAACTGTAATATCTCAGTTTTCTATCGCAGACCAGGACATGACAGTAACTATAATATCTCAGTTTTCTATCGCTGACCAGCACATGAAAGTAACTGTAATATCTCAGTTTTCTACCGCAGACCAGGACATGACATTAACTGTAATATCTCAGTTTTCTATCGCAGACAAGGACATGACAGTAACTGTAATATCTCAGTTTTCTACCGCAGACCAGGACATGACAGTAACTGTAATATCTCAGTTTTCTACCGCAGACCAGGACATGGCAGTAACTGTAATATCTCAGTTTTCTATCGCAGACCAGGACATGACAGTAACTGTAATATCTCAGTTTTCTATCGCAGACCAGGACATGGCAGTAACTGTAATATCTCAGTTTTCTACCGCAGACCAGGACATGGCAGTAACTGTAATATCTCAGTTTTCTACCGCAGACCAGGACATGGCAGTAACTGTAATATCTCAGTTTTCTACCGCAGACCAGGACATGACAGTAACTGTAATATCTCAGTTTTCTATCGCAGACCAGGACATGGCAGTAACTGTAATATCTCAGTTTTCTACCGCAGACCAGGACATGGCAGTAACTGTAATATCTCAGTTTTCTACCGCAGACCAGGACATGACAGTAACTGTAATATCTCAGTTTTCTATCGCAGACCAGGACATGGCAGTAACTGTAATATCTCAGTTTTCTACCGCAGACCAGGACATGGCAGTAACTGTAATATCTCAGTTTTCTACCGCAGACCAGGACATGACAGTAACTGTAATATCTCAGTTTTCTATCGCAGACCAGGACATGGCAGTAACTGTAATATCTCAGTTTTCTACCGCAGACCAGGACATGGCAGTAACTGTAATATCTCAGTTTTCTACCGCAGACCAGGATATGGCAGTAACTGTAATATCTCAGTTTTCTATCGCAGACCAGGACATGGCAGTAACTGTAATATCTCAGTTTTCTACCGCAGACCAGGACATGGCAGTAACTGTAATATCTCAGTTTTCTACCGCAGACCAGGACATGACAGTAACTGTAATATCTCAGTTTTCTATCGCAGACCAGGACATGGCAGTAACTGTAATATCTCAGTTTTCTACCGCAGACCAGGACATGGCAGTAACTGTAATATCTCAGTTTTCTACCGCAGACCAGGACATGACAGTAACTGTAATATCTCAGTTTTCTATCGCAGACCAGGACATGGCAGTAACTGTAATATCTCAGTTTTCTACCGCAGACCAGGACATGGCAGTAACTGTAATATCTCAGTTTTCTACCGCAGACCAGGATATGGCAGTAACTGTAATATCTCAGTTTAGTCGATAGATCATCTTGATTGCACAAAAGACAACCCCACAGCGATCAGATCCCCTCCTCAACATGTTCCCCAGTACGAGGCACGCCCGCCATACACTAGCGAAAGCACTGAAGATGGGCTCCAGCTCAGATACACGAACTCTGTAGCACCGGTGAAGACCTTGAACCCAAACCTCTTTAGCCGCATCTTATGACGTGCGTGGCAGGTGACAGTTTATCCTCACACCGCATTCAGGGCCCAGGTAACCACACAGGCGTGTGATATCTAATTACTGGACAGAAGACGACCCGGAAAAATTTGGATAGACAGAATCAGAGTCACTGAATACATTCAGGATGACAACTCAAGCTATGCAGGTGACGCCCCATACGTCTCTCCTCTCTGCAACGGTACATGCAGTAGAACAACAGATGTCTATAGCTCTACTAAAGTCTGCTTGCTGGAAGTGAAATCCCGGAATTACCCAAAGCATGTGATGTCTTGAGCTGTGCTAGCGATAGACGACTGACGTTGCTACGCCTCTGCTCGTAATGCTAAAAACGTCACAAGCGTTGGGTGGTTCCTTTCAGCGCGCGGGCCCTATAGATGGCTATGTGTAGGAGAAAGATGAAGAACGATATAGCTAGTGATAACTTGATAACTGCCGCGTGAATAAAATAATTGACCATCATTCAATGACGCAGTGTTCTCATTTCTACATTTTAATCTCAAAGAGATTAATATGATATTCCATGCCCATGATTCACATCCATACGTGGACAAGATATGGACAAGAAAGCATAAGGGAACGATGGACCGAATACATTAAAGATCTTTATGATGATGAACGGACAGAAATAAATATTCAAGATAATAAGGAAGCGTCAGAGATACTCAAAGAAGAAGTGGAAGACGCCTTGCGCAATATGAAAGCAGGAAAAGCTCCTGGGCCAGATAATATAACTAAAGAAGAGATTGAAGCCATAGGCAATTTTGGAGTAGGAATAATAACAAAAATATTGAATGATATCTACAACAGTGGATATATACTAGACGACATGCTCAAATCAATATTCATAGCCCTACCAAAGAAATCGGGTGCAATTGAATGCGATGATCATTTCACAATAAGCCTTATGAGTCATGTGACTAAGATATTACTAAGAATCATCATGCGAAGAGTGCGAAACAAAATCAGTCCAGAAATTAGCTATGAACAGTGTGGTTGTGTTACAGATAAAGGAACAAGCAATGCCATTTATATCATAACATCTTTAGTAGAAAGAGCCATAGAGGTGAAAACAGATCTATACCTATGTTTCATAGATTACACCAAGGCATGTGACAAAGTAAAGCACCAAGAAATAATAAAAAAAATTTAGAAAGCAAAAACGTAGAAAGCAAAGATTTAAGAATAATAAAGAACATGTACTGGCAACAAACAGCGGTCATAAGAACTGGAAATCATCTGGGAAAGTTTAAACAAATAAAACAGGTTGTTAGGCAAGGTTGTGTGCTGTCACCAGATTTATTAAAATGTATAGTGAGATTATTTTAAGATCCATAAGGGACATGCATGGAATAACAATTGGAGGTCATAATATAAATAACCTCATGTAAGCTGATAATGCAGTCTTAATCGCTAAAAGTGGAAATGAGTTACAAGAAATGTTAGACATTATAATGAAGGAAATAAAAAATAAAGGACTCAGCCTTAATAGCAAAAAGACAGAAGATTGGTAACAACAAAGAAAAAGACATCATCGCAATGCACAATAAAGACAGGTGGAACAATATTAAAACAGGTAAATGAATTTAAATATTCGGGAAATGTGTTAACCTGCGATGGTAGATGTAGAACAGAAGTGAGATTCAGAATGGCTCAGGCAAAAGCAGTTTTCCAAATATGAGTAAGATACTGTGCAATCCATTTTTGATAATAGAAACAACAAAAACGAGTTCTTAAATGTTATGTAGAGCCAGTCTTAACGTATGGATGTGAATCGTGGACAATAGGGCAACAAAGAATAACATCACCGGAAGCTGTAGAAATGTGGCTTTACAGAATAATGTTGAGAATACCATGGACACTAAGAAAAGTAATAAAAACGTTCTGAAAGAGACCAAAGCAAAAAGAGAGCTAATTTCCAATATTAGGAAGAAACAATCATCATTTTTTGGCCATGTAATGAGAAGGGAACAGCTGGAATATATTGTAACAACTTGGAAAATTGAGGGAGGAAGAGACGAGGGAAGCAAATAGAAAAGATACGAGACATCTTAAGAGAATGGCTTGGCAGAAGGTCAACAACAGAAATGATAAATAACTGCCGAGATCGAAAGTTGTGGAGAGACATGATCATCTACACCAGCAGGCACGGTACTTGATGATGATGATGAAACTAATCTACAACATTACCAATATAAACAAATAGTCTAGCTAAACTAATCTACCATCTTACCAATAGGAACAAATAGTCTAGCTAAACTAATCTACCATCTTACCAATAGGGACAAATAGTCTAGCTAAACTAATCTACCATCTTACCAATATAAAAAAATAGTCTAGCTAAACTAATCTACCATCTTACCAATAGGGACAAATATTCTAGCTAAACTAATCTACCATCTTACCAATAGGGACAAATAGTCTAGCTAAACTAACCTACCGTCTGACCAATATAAACAAATAGTCTAGCTAAACTAATCTACCACCTTACCAATATAAACAAATAGTCTAGCTAAACTAATCTACCACCTTACCAATATAAACAAATAGTCTAGATAAACTAATCTACCACCTTATCAATATAAACAAATAGTCTAGCTAAACTAATCTACCATCTTACCAATAGGGACAAGTAGTCTAGCTAAACTAATCTACCACCCTATCAAATAAACAAAAAGTCTATAAACTAATCTACCATCTTACCAATAGGGACAAGTAGTCTAGCTAAACTAATCTACCGTCTTACCAATATAAACAAATAGTCTAACTAAACTAACCTACCGTCTTACCAATATAAACAAATAGTCTAGCTAAACTAATCTACCGTCTTACCAATATAAACAAATAGTCTAGCTAAACTAATCTACCACCTTACCAATATAAACAAATAGTCTAGCTAAACTAATCTACCACCTTACCAATATAAACAAATAGTCTAGCTAAACTAATCTACCACCCTATCAATATAAACAAATAGTCTAGCTAAACTAATCTACCATCTTACCAATATAAAAATATAGTCTAGCTAAACTAATCTACCACCTTACCAATATAAAAATATAGTCTAGCTAAACTAATCTACCATCTTACCAATATAAAAATATAGTCTAGCTAAACTAATCTACCATCTTACCAATATAAAAAAAAAATATTGCAATATGCAGATGATACAGTCTTAATAGAAGAGACCGAGAATGAACTACAAGAAATGATAGACATGATAGTAAAAGAAAGCAACAAGAAAGGTCTCAGTCTGAATAGTAAGAAAACAGAAGTTATGGTTATATCAAAGAAACAATCATCACCATCATGCAACATATAAATAAACAGGACAAATCTGAAACAAGTGCAACGTTTCAAATACTTGTGCACAATAATAACATCAGATGGAAGATGCACCACAGAAATACAAAGCAGAATAGCTCAGGCCAAAATAGCATTTCAGAAAATGAAAAATATCTTATGCAACAAATCTAAGTCAATAGAAGTGAGAAAGAGAGTTCATCAGTGCTATATAGAACCAATTCTGACCTATGGAAACGTATCATGGACAGTGGACAAACAAATGAAAAGACGATTAGAGGTCACAGAGATGAGATTTCTCAGAAAAATGTTGAAAGTTCCCTGGACAGCTAAAAAGACCAACGAGGAAGTTCTCAAAGAGGCCAACACAAAAAGGCAGCTCCTAAAAACATCAGAAAGAAACAATCAACATTTTTCGGGCACATCATGAGAAGAGGAAAGTTGGAATACTTGGTTACAACTGGCAAAATAAAAGGAATGAGAGATCGCGGGCGACAAAGAGAGAAAATACTGGATAGCTTGGTGTCATGGCATGGAAAACAGTCAACAACAGAACTGATACGATGCACTGTGGATAGAAGATTGTGGAGGGACATGATCACCTACGCCAACCGGTATGGCACATGATGATGATGATGATGATGATGATGAAACTAATCTACCTTCTTACCAATATAAATAAATAGCCTAGCCAAACTAATCTACCCCATTACCACTATGAACAAGGAGTCAAAGTTCTTGTAGTTCTGTCATCGCTCGATAATTGATTTACCTGATCACGCCCCATCATCATCGAGTGCCGTCTCCGCATCGAAGGTTGGCTACCATGGATCGCCATTCCACTCTGTCTCTTGCTTTGATGGTGCAGATTGTCATAGGCTGACTTGTGAATCTTTTGATGTTACTCGTCCATGTTAGTCTTGGTCTGCCTCTGCCTCTTTTACCTTGTATTTTCCCTTCCAATATTACTTTTACTAGGCTGTTGTGTCTTTTAACATGCCCCAAAAATTTCATGTCTTGTTCTAATTGTGTTTAATAGTCCTCTTTTCATTTTTAGTTGTTTTAAAACTTCATCGTTTGTTTTCTTTTCCTTCCATCCAATTCTACTTATTCTTCTATAAATCCACATTTCAAAGGCTTCAATTTTCTGTTCTGTTTTCTTGTTTAATGTCCATGTTTCTGCACCATACAGGAATATTGAGAAGATGTAACATTTTGCTATTCTTAGTTTTAGTCCTGTATAACTGCTCACTTCCCTCCCCTCTTAAAATGGTGCTAAACTGCTGTAAATGCTTTGTTTTCAGTTTGACCACAAGCTTTGATATCCGCGACGTCCAACCTAATCAACTTCAAGCCAGCCAACCCATCAGAGACAGAGATCAAAGAGCTTCTATTTGTAGACGGCCAGGCACTAATACATGAAACAATAGATGACCTACAAGAACACTTAAACAAACTCAACATCACAGGCACAAAATACAACATGAAAATCAACATCAACAAAACAGAAGTCATGAATGTCGCCAAAAATAAACAGAACATCAACATAACTATAGAAGGCAGACAACTAAAACAAGTAGAGGAATTCAAATATCTAGGAAGTCTAATGACAAACGATAATTCACAAACGGCAGAGATAGAATCAAGATGCAACAAAGCTTGTCAAATCATCGGACAGTTATCACCACTATTGTCCAACAAGGAATTAACTCTGGAGGCAAAACGAGCACTATACAATACAATCTTCATCCCAACGTTGTGCTACCAATGCCAGACATGGACCCTAGATGCAAGAACAATAAGTAAAATAGCCTCTACTGAGATGAAATGTGTTAGACGAATGACAGGAAACAGTCTGAGAGATAAGATCAGAAATGAAGAACTGAGAAAAAAGCTAGGAATAGCCCCCGCCATTGAATATATAAGGAAACAACAGATAAATGGTTTGGCCACGTGACAAGGCAGAAAGAACAAAACACAACACAACGAGCCTTCAACAAACATTGTGAGAACACCAGACCCAAGGGTCGACCACGAAAAAGATGGGTCGATGGAATATTAGAAGCACTAGAAACATAACAGCAGCAGAGGCGAACAGAAGAGCAAAAGACCGCAAATTATATCTCCCCTCGACGCTGAAAGGCAGATGAGGAAGGAAAGAAGAAGTAGAAGAATCAACTTCAGTCAGACATTTCTTTGTACCGGAAAGACCTCCATCTTCAATGTCCACCAGAGTTTAGCCAGCCTGGTTATTGTGTTGCTATGACAACCAAGAGAGCCGCGATAGCTCATTGGTTAGTGAACTGAACTACTAAGGACAAGAGGTCGTGTTCGATCCTGATCAACGGCTTCCGGATTCACTCAACCTTACATGGGTACCGGATATTTTTCTGGGAAAGTAAAGCGACACGGGTGTAATACCGACCACATTACACCAAAAATCATGTGCTGAAGGTCTGTACAATTGATGGTCGCTAACACCATATTCCCTATACGCCACTTGGCGTGCCGGGTCACTAACACCATATTCCCTATACGCCACTTGGCGTGACGGGTCACTAACACTATATGCCCTATACGCCACTTGGCGTGCCGGGTCACTAACACCATATTCCCTATACGCCACTTGGCGTGCCGGGTCACTAACACTATATTCCCTATACGCCACTTGGCGTGCCGGGTCACTAACACCAAATTCCCTATACGCCACTTGGCGTGCCGGGTCACTAACACCATATTCCCTATACGCCACTTGGCGTGCCGGGTCACTAACACCATATTCCCTATAAGCCACTTGGCGTGCCGGGTTTCTTTACTTACTTTACTTATGACAACCAAGAGGATATGGGAAAACTGCTGTTCACTGATCCAGACACAGTCAGCTATGAGTTATTGACAGCTTTCAGTCCAGGTATTTGTTGGCGTCTAGTGCTCATAAAGATATCCAAACTGCCAACAACACAAATTAGAAAGTTCCTCAAATCATTACCAATAGCATAGGAGCACACCAAGAGTTTACGTCGGTCATGAAATATGTAAATTATATCGGAACGGACTTGTCACGTGATCTAACGGCCGGGCAAGATCATTTTAAAGGGAAGAAGTGAAAGATGGAAGAGGTAGCGCGGGAAAAAAAGGGGGGGGGGGGTGCTGGACAGAACAAAAAATGAAGGTTTAGTTCCAGGAAAAAGACTCAAAGATGGATCAAGACGTAAAGACATCATTGAGACCTTGAACTTGGCAAGGGAGGAAGTGGCTAGAAGACACAGATTTCTTTAGACGGGGTAAATAATGGAGTGATGATGCCAAAGACGAGCTAGGGAAAACATTCCACCAAATGCGGATACTCACACAGAAGGGAAGAAATGAGGGAGAATGTGAAGTACGCTGCATGGGTAGGTCTCTACTGTCAAAGTGCAGATTCGCGCCATGTCTTCTATACGTTTGGGGAATGTGGCGTCAATGTTCATTTTTCCCATGACTGTTGGCGCATTTGTGGGTGATGTGGTCGGTATTACATCAGGCCGCCCTTACTTATTCTATATTACTCATGTTTAGAAGCTGGGTGAACTCCGGAACGTTGTAGATCCTTAAAAAAATGTATGTTCTTCTGGTAATTTAATCGGGACCACTCTGGTCAAGTGTCAGTAATAGGAAATTCTTTATATAGAGCTTCTCAGCTAAAGGCAATCTGATCATCAGAAGGAGACCCCGCCAAGCAAGTGTTTCGGCCCTTTAGCTTTTTCACACTCTAAGGGAGGTGGGCCTGCCTCAGTCATGACTCCCATGCGTCGACCTCCTGCTGCATTGATTTTGAAGCTTACAATATATATTTTAAAAAGTAAAGTGCCCCCGTCACGCCAAGTGGCGTATAGGGAATATGGTGTTCGTGGCCATAAATTTTACAGACCTTCAGCAGATGATTTTTGGGGTAATGTGATCGGTATTACGACCGTACCGCTTTACTTTCCCAGAAAAAATCCGGTACCCATTTAAGGCTGGGTGAACCCGGAAGCCGTCCGTCAGGATCGAACCGGACCTCTTGCCCTATGTAGTCCAGTTAACTAACAGCTGAGCTTACTTTACAATATATATTCGGCACAAAATAACGACACTTACTCTGTGCTACACTTCAAGTGTCAGAGTAATTAGCCACGCAGAGACCGAGGCTCCCTTTAAGAAGCGACGTCCATCGTGTTTATATATAAAGGCGCTCCTGACTGGCGACCGTGGACAGGCGGGCGCCAAGTTACTATTGCGAAAATAATCATAAAATTCGTTGTAACATTACGGTAATTAGAATTAAGAGATAAAAGCTTAACCTTGAAAAATTTTAGTAGTTAATTACATCTAAATTCTGATATTCTAATTAACGTGAATGTTGGCTGAGTAAAACTTATCGGCAAGAAAGTATGTCTCGGGTGCCAGGATTGTAAGTCGAGGGCGCTATGGCATCTGTGGGCACAGGTTTAGTGAGCGCTGCCCTAAAGGCTCATCAAGATAAGCATGGCAAGAGAAGACAAGTAACGTATTCAATTATTTGAATCAAGTACTCACCACGAGTCTATTGTTTACAGCCGGTGTTGTTCTCTTTAGTCCAGTAGGGCACAGTTGCTTTACCACTTCAGATAGTGAACGTTCCAACCAACGATGGCTAAAAACGTGTACCGAGTTAGCTGTTGATACTTCTGATATTATATTACTGTAAAATCAACTCAATCAAAATTTTGAGCTAAAACTAAATGTTTCACGTAGAGTATTTATATTTTAAATTACGTGCATAAGTGTTCATAAATAACCATATAAGACAAGTTTCCGTTTAGCTAGAGAGTTATTTAAACGAATGTTTGGAGAAATGACTTGGCACAAAGTTGTGTAGGCATGTATCGTAGTTGTTAGATCACCTATTTGTGTACTTGCCATTGACTATTTATAAAGAGCACATCCTAGCAACTACCCAAACTAGTCACGCCTGTAGCCAATAAAAAAGCAATCCGGTTAAAAGCCTGGGCCATGCCTCAGATTAAAGACCCGTATCTTCGACCACTGACAGTGTATTTATTATGTACATAAACTCACCAATACGGCCCAAACGGGTTTGGGGTACCTGTCGCGTCTCGTGTCGAAATTTAAGCGTGGTAGATAATGTACGAAGTTGAAGGGAGGGCGAGAAAAGTTTGTGTCTAGTAAGCTATTGATAGGGCTGAATCAGTTACGTCATTTATGTTATCGAACTTGGTGCTAGTTGTAAATACCGTACTTTCTCAGGTCTGACCATCTCTTAATCATCATCATCATCGAGTACCTTCTCCGCAACGAAGGTTGGCTACCATGGATCGCCATTCTACTCTGTTTCTTGCTTTGATGGTGCTGACTTATCCATCTTTTGATGTTACTCGTCCATGTTAGTCTTGGTCTGCCTCTGCCTCTTTTACCTTGTATTTTTCCTTCCAATATTACTTTTAGTAGGCTGTTGTGTCTTTTAACATGCCCCAAAAATTTCATTTGTCTTGTCTTAATTGTATTTAGTAGTTCTCTTTTTATTTTCAGTTGTTTTAAACTTCATCGTTTGTTATCTTTTGTTTCCATCCAATTCTACCTATTCTTCTATAAATCTACATTTCCAAGGCTTCAATTTTCTGTTCTGTTTTCTTGTCTAATGTCCATGTTTCTGCACCATACAGGAATATTGAGAAGATGTAACATTTTGCTACTCTTAGTTTCAGCCCTGTTGATATTTGTTTTGTTGTTAGTATATTTTCATCTCTTAATAGCAATTCTTTTGTCTGTACTTTTGTGTAGTCTTCCTTTCGTTATATATTTCTTCAGGCTCATATTTATCCCTTCTTCTTTTTGTTGTTGTTGTTCTTCCTCTTCTTCAACGTTGAAGTCTTTTGATTATGCGAACTTGACTCTTTGTTCTGTTTCACGATGGAAGGGTAAGAACAACATCAAGACACACGATGAACTACACGTACAGTTAGTTCTCGTATATGGAAGGGTAAGAACAACATCAAGACACACGATGAACTACTCGTACAGTTAGTTCTCGTATATGGAAGGGTAAGAACAACATCATAACACACGATGAACTACACGTACAGTTAGTTCTCGTATATGGAAGGGTAAGAACAACATCATAACACACGATGAACTACTCGTACAGTTAGTTCTCGTATATGGAAGGGTAAGAACAACATCATAACACACGATGAACTACACGTACAGTTAGTTCTCGTATATGGAAGGTAAGAACAACATCAAGACACACGATGAACTACTCGTACAGTTAGTTCTCGTATATGGAAGGGTAAGAACAACATCATAACACACGATGAACTACTCGTACAGTTAGTTCTCGTATATGGAAGGTAAGAACAACATCAAGACACACGATGAACTACTCGCACAGTTAGTTCTCGTATATGGAAGGTAAGAACTACATCATGACACACGATGAACTACTCGCACAGTTAGTTCTCGTATATGGAAGGGTAAGAACAACATCAAGACACACGATGAACTACTCGCACAGTTAGTTCTCGTATATGGAAGGGTAAGAACAACATCAAGACACACGATGAACTACTCGCACAGTTAGTTCTCGTATATGAAGGATAAGAACAACATCATGACACACGATGAACTTCTCGCACAGTTAGTTCTCGTATATGGAAGGATAAGAACAACATCATGACACACGATGAACTACTCGCACAGTTAGTTCTCGTATATGGAAGGGTAAGAACAACATCATCGATGAACTACTCGCACAGTTAGTTCTCGTATATACGTGAGTGTTCTGATTTTTCTCCCCTAAACCTGCGCCGTGGCTGACACACTCCGTCTTTGGCAGGCTGGATCTTGGTTTGACATAGGAGCTTTCCATCCTGTATGGTGGATGTCGGTCACGGCTGTTGGGCCCAGCCTGTCCGTGGTTTCTGTCTGGGTGTTCTCTCTTAGCCATTCCTTCTCTCGATGGAAACTGCCAGGCTGAGAGATGACGCTCTGTGCACACCGTGAACTGTGTGCTACATCCGTTTTGATTGTGTTTCGATATTCCAATTGATGAATGATGATATCGTATGACGGGGAACAGATGGCTGTGTTCACCTTCTGTGCGGTTTTGCTTTATGTCTTTTGGCGTGTTCTGAGACTGCTATGATAGGAACTGCATCTACCTTTCTTTGTTTGGAAGATGACATTCGGGTGATTCCACTGGCACAGGCGGTTGAGCAATTATGGATTTTATTTCGTTTGCAGTGATACCGGGGCCTTCTATAACTGCCAGACAGCAGTGGTTTTTTTCCGGGGCGAGAGCTTTGAATGCTGCTCATACTCGCACGGCTTTCTCCGACATTGGACACATCGAACATTTTTTAACTGATGAAACAGTTCCACATGTTGCCCCCATCTCGTCCTGGTGGTAGGAGAGGCCTTCCATCTGGTCTTTGGGTCGTGAGGACAGATCCCGTTTAGGTGATGAAGCTGACAGTTCTCTCCATGTCTTGACGGCTGTCCCATAGTCTCAGCCTTTGTTCAGCATCCTCTGGTCAGATCTGACACCGTGGTTTCTTGTGGGTTGGACACAGATGGAGGATAGGCTCTGGGTCCTGGATACTAGTTTCACAGGGACATTCATTTGTTTGTGTCACCTTGAGATGGGTAGAGGTGACCTAGATGTCTTCAGTGACCTGTAATCAGGTGAAAGATGATGGTCTGCTGAAATCTCTGTAGTTGGTATATGGGGTCATCGTTGTTACTAGTGTCAAACCTTCTTCCCACTTCAAGTGGACTTGTTGCATGTGATGTTTTTGGTCTCATGTCACACGGTGGCAGAACGGTTCCTATTTGTTGTCTGTTTTCGATTGTGCATCTGACCTCTCATGTCTGCCAATCCCACAGCAGAATGGCTGCCACTGGATTACTGTTTTAGTCTTCTTGGACAGGTTTGCTTGTACCCTTCTCATGTCTTCGAGTGTCTGGCCGCTGTTGGTATTTTCTATGGCAAACAAAAGTGATTCATTTGTAATGTGTGAAAAGTACGATCTGTGCTGATGATTTATTTCTCACTTTGTGAAGATCTCGGCAGCTTGGAGACGTTCAGTTAATTCTGCTCCGAAATTTGATGAGAGGCGACCGGTTAGGAAGGATTTTGTCATAGTTTCCCCGTTAGGGTATATCGAATATAAATGCTTCCCTTCCATTTTTTTTATTTCTCCTTCCTTAGATCCACCTGTGCAGACATACCACTTCTATATTTGTTATATTTATCCATCTGTTGGTGTTTTAATCTGCTTGTACTTTAACCATCAGGGCTTGTTGGTGATATGGATATCCGCAGTCAGTAAACTCCATCTATTTCTATTTTAGCTAAGTCAAAACCTGTCCAATCTTTAATGTTGTCTTCCAACCTCTTTCAATATCTGCGTTCCCTACTTCTTCTTTATTTCGCAAATCATTTCTTCTTTTTCTACTTCTATCTCTCACAATTCACTGAAGTATTGTTCTAGCCAGCACCGATAAACGGAACACGTGGCAGTATCACCTCATTTCATGTTTCTATACATTATTTACATGATCGTCATGTTGTCTAATTGCTCTTTGAATTCTTTTGCGGAGAGGAATATTTGTCAACCAGAGTGCCTTCGATAGGTTATGAGCATCAAGTGGCAGGACAAAGTAACCAACTCTAATGTCTTACAACGAGCCAAACTCCCATCCATCATGGTAAGAGTCGGAGACTAAGATGGCTGGGTCATGTTAGAAGAATGGCAAACAATCGTATTCCCCAACAAATGGAGAACTTAAGGGTGGAAAGAGACCGAAGGGCAGACCAAACCTGAGATATAAGAATGTTAGTAGGGCTTCCTTAGGTGAATTCTCTATCAGTGAAAGAAAATGGTATTATCTGGCTGCAGATCGTAGCACATGGAGAACACACAACATAAAAAAAACGGCACAGGCAAATTTCAGGCAGCGCTGACATCAAATTCATAAGACAAAAGGAACAGGAGAAAGGAGACGAGGCCAGGGACCACGAATACATCTTGTTCGTTCTGCGGATGGATCTGTCTGTCCAATATTGGCATATTCAGCCACGAGAGAAGCTTTACAGCAAAGCAGCATCCTGCATAAAACAGAAATATTTTTACCAAACTGCTGACTTATCATGAATGCTTGCTACCAACTACCTGTCAAGACGCCAAAGACTGTCATATATTAGCAGCACGACTAAAATTTCACTGACGAAATGCTGTGTGATGTTAATATCAATTGTTTGGCAAGCATGTAGAAAGGTAACAATCAGCTATAATACTTTAACTGCTCTCATCCCGGGTGCTTGATGGCGTCATAGACTCCGGCAGGATTAATTATAAGAGAAGGTGGTTAAAGCGCCAGACAGTTGCTATCGAAGGTTTTCTTCAGTCCATATCTCTTATTAGAGAGTCGCGATAGCTCAGTGGTTAGTGAACTGGACTACAAAGGACAAGGGGTAGGGTTCGATCCCAACCGACGGCTTCCGGGTTCACCCAGCCTTAAATGGGTGCCGGATTTTTTTCTGGGGAAGTAAAGCAGCACGGGCGTAATACCGACCACATTACCCCAAAAATCATGTGCTGAAGGTCTGTAAAATATAGGGTCACTGACACCATATTTCCCTATACGCCACTTGGCGTAAGTACTTTACTTTTTTTTTATACAATAAAGCGTTGGACAGATACTGCCGAAGATTATCTTCAGTCCTTATTCCAGACGCATGTGAAGGCGAAAACGGTAGTGTTTATTACAAGTTATATGTCGGACAGATTTCTACTGTTTCATTTCTATGTTTTATAGTGGTTTTTTTTTTTTCATTTTCTAAAATAAATAAAAGAAATGATCGGAACTTTGGTTATTTGGTTATGGAAGGCCCCGGTATCACTGCAAACTAATTAAAATCCATAATTGCTCAACCGCTCGTGCCAGCGTAATCATCCGAATCAATATTTATATCTCATCTCCCAAACAAAGAAAGGTAACTGTAGTCCACATCGTAGCCGTCTCAGCACACGCCAAAAGAAATAAGGCGAAACCGCGCAGAAAGTGAACACAGCCAACTGTTCCCTGTCATACGATATCATCGTTCATCGTAAACAATTGGAATATCGAAACATGATCAAATAACAAGCTGAACGACCTACACGATTACCGGACGTATTCCACACCGTTCTAGTTTTTAAAAATCTTTGTTTTGTAAAAAGTTTAATCGGCATTCGATCGATCTCGCTAGTTCCAGGACAGTTTTCAGCACTACATCAAGAAAATGTCAACAACTGTCTTTTCTTTATTTCTTTCATAAATGTTTGATTCACTCTAAGTTTATTATTATTATTATTATTATTTATATATAGACCTATATACATATATATCTATATCTATATCTATATATATACAATAGATATAGATATAGATATATAATTAGATGTAAATTTAGATGACTTCACCTTGAGTGAAATAGAAACCACCTTAAAGCTAATGACCAATAACAAGGCTGCTGGAGAGGATAAGTTAACAGCTGAGATCCTCAAGGCAATTGATAGCCATAATTTAATACATCTCCAAAAAATGTTCAACATCATTTGGAAAACAGAGAAGACGCCTCATAAATGGAAAAAAGGAATCATTGTTAAGATCCCAAAAAAGGGCAATCTTAGAGATTGTAACAACTGGAGAGGCGTGACACTTTTGTCAGTTGCCTCAAAATTATTCTGTAAAATCATCCTAAATAGAATAAAGGATTCAATAGATACAGTAATGCGTGAAGAACAGGCTGGGTTTAGAAAAGGGAGAAGCTGTCTTGACCACATTTTCACTCTACGACTTATATTGGAGGAACATATTGAAAAGCAAAAACCTTTTGTACTTAACTTCATCGACTTCAAAAAAGCATTTGATAGTATTCATAGAGATTCTTTGTGGAAAATTCTGAAGCAATATGGTTTACCATCAAAAATCATAAATATTATCAAAGACATGTATGATGGTTACACATGTGCAGTTCGAACAGAGGAAGGACTGAGCGAATGTTTCCCAATAGAAACTGGGGTTAAACAAGGATGTATTTTATCGCCCTTGTTATTTGGAATTGTTATGGACTTCATAATGAAGAAATGCTGCACTGGTAATAAAGGCATCGAATGGATACAAGGAGACCATTTGGAGGACCTCGACTTTGCTGATGACATAGTTCTCATCAGCAGTCAGATAAAAACGATGCAGGAAAACACAAATGAACTATCATCAATAGCCAGCAAAATTGGGCTTGAGGTCAATCATGAAAAGACTAAAGTCATGAAAAGTTTAATTCCAACAAGTGACAAAATATACATGGAAACAAACCAGTAGAAGAGATCGATCACTTTATCTATCTTGGAAGTCACATTGATCGAGAAGGGGATACGAGCAAAGAAATTAGAATCAGACTGGCTAAAGCAGCAATGTCTTTCAGAAGCCTTGAAAAGTTGTGGAAATCAAAACTCATTAGCACAAACACAAAACTTAGGCTATTCAAATCAAATGTACTATCAACCCTTACGTATGCGTGTGAAAGCTGGAAAACAACAAGAGATATAGAAACAAAGTTGAACGCATTCGAAAATAAATGTCTAAGGAAAATACTTGGTATAGAATGGAACGAATTCAAAACAAACGAGGAAATTAGAGAAATCGCCAATCAACCACTAATATCTTCAGTAATAAAGAAAAGACGATGGTCATACGTTGGACATGTGATGAGAAGAGATAATAATCGAATAGCAAAGCAAGCCCTCATATGGGAAACAACAGGTAAAAGAAAAAGAGGAAGACCCAGGGAGACACTGAGAAGAACATTGATGAGAGAGGCAAGAGCAGCAGGAATCGGCTCCCTCAATGAGATAGAACTGCTTGCACAGAACAGAGACAGATGGCGAGATTTAATAAAATATCTTTAAAGAAAACTGCTAGAACAAAAATTCATATAGGAGAAGGTGTATCTTGGTCTACGCCCTATGGGCCGGTTACGGCTCGAAAGGTCAATAGATAGATAGATATATATATATATATATATATAATTTTCCGGCTCCTCTTTTCGCGAGGTGTGTTTTACATCAATATACTTCCACATTTCAAGTGCCCTTATTATGCCTTTCATCTGTTGTAATCAATAATGCCCAAATATGTGTGCACAAAAGAGTAAAGCCAAACTTCCAGAACACCAGGGGCAGACAGCCCAACCGGCAACTCAGTAAAACTCTTATTTCTATTCACGTTCAGCTACTGAACACTGTTCCAAGATTTTGAGAGATAATCTCGATCGGAAATTGAACGCCATTGCTTTCAGATTTGTGCCGTACAATCGATAAGTGTCAAGAATGTAGCGCTGATCAGTTATTGATTTGTGACGTAATTAAATTTGAATAGAACGAAGCGGCATACATTACAATAGCCCTATTTTTGAATTTACACTGCATGTTTGTGTTGTATGAATTACGGTGCCTACTTCTGTAGAAACAGGAATTTACAGGGGAAGGCGATAATGTTACCCAATAGCCGAGGATTGCCAGCTATTGTCGTTGTTAATTTATTGTAATGAGATGTAAAAACCGAGCGTGTGTTGTCCAAAAGTAGTTCAAATTCTCGCCTCACAACAGCGCTTTGGTCTCACACCCTGACGAAACAAAGGCGGAAATGACAAATCATTTTTATTGTTCAATCTCTGCAGGAGGTCCATCACGTTCCCAGCGTAAAATCTATCCGGAAGAATGGAAAATGGGGTGGAAAGCGGGCAGTAAGATTTTGGCAAGATTGTTTTCCAGGGGAGACAGATCTGTCCACACACACAAATTGTTTACTTGCCGAAAGATAAAAGAGAATACAAGATCTGGAGGAAAATGACATAAAATCTCCATAGAGAAAGAGCATGCCAATCTTGGCGGATAATCTAATGGGCGAGAGAAGATGAAGGCGCGAGATGTGACTCATCGCTCTACCAACGGTATACGAAACTATGCTGTGTCAAATAGCTGGCAGTTGACCAGAAACTTCCATCTGGTGTAGCCTTCAACACAGAACTTTGCAATGAAGCGACATTTCTTGAACTTCACAGGGCGTGTACTCTGGTTTCCTGATAACTGGGAGGGGCACAGGAGTTTTAACCATACAGGGGTGCTGTTAGTCTCAAAAACCAGCAGGAAAATAACCGCTTCCAAAAATGAAATATGTTAATCACGATACAGGAAATTAAGAGAATTAAGATAAGAAATGAAGAGCTGGTAAAATAAAAGCTAGAAATAGTTCCCGCCATAGAGTACCTAAAGAAACAACAGATAAAATGGTTTGGGTTTTTAAGACAGAAAGATTAAAACACAACACAGAGCGCCTTAAATAAATGTTACGAGAACACCAGACTGAAGGATCGACCATGACAAATATGGATTGATGGAATTTTAGAAAAAAATAAATAGCAGGAAAGAGCAACAGAAGTTAAAAAGACAGTAAACTAGATCTTCTCTTGACGATGAAAAACAAATGAGGAATTTAAGAAGAAGAAGACGAGAATTGATGTTTGAGCTCATGGTTGACGACAAGAACGAGATGCTCAAGCACCTTGGCAAGTCAGGAAAGGAAACATAACTCAGACTGATCAACAAGTCATGGAGAGACAGCAAAGTCCCCATAGCATGGAGGAATGCCTTTGTGGTACCACTGCTCAAGAAGAACAAACCACCAGATGACCCAAGAAGCTACCGGCCCCTATCCCTAGCATCGTCTACGGGAAAAATAGCTGAGAGTTTGGTCAACAGCAGGAGCCGCAATAGCTCTGTGGTTAGAGAACTGGGCTATAAAGGGTCGGGTTCGATTCTGATCGACAGCTTCCGGGTTCACCCTGCCTTAAATGAGTACCGGATTTTTTTCTGGGAAAGTAAAGCGTCACATTACCTACATATCTTATAGTTTCGCACCATCTCGTTATAAACAAACAAATCAACTCTAACAGTAGACAAGATTTGCTGAATGGATGGGCCACAGGAAAAACAGGGAGAAAGATTTTTAAATACTTGACGAGATCAAACATCAATGACAACATTAACAACTTAATTAGAAAAGACCAAACCGCCATCTTCTGACTGAGAACTGGATATATACCATCGAACAGCCACATCAAAAGAATACAACAAAACAAAATTCCAGCACTTCCAATCTACAGAGCATGTATGACTGTCCAAAGCTCACCGATATCACAGCAACTCTGCTTCCTCAAAGACCTGATAAATGGAACACGTTTGTACGGAGCTACAAGGGAACTCAGAAACACCTGCAGATATCATTACATGGCATTTGGCTGAAGGACGTTAGCCCCACAGGCAGCGGGATACATAGCAACATCAACAACAACAACAACAACAACAGTACAGTTATAGTTATTCGAAGGTCTAATCATGATTGCAAACGGGTGGAAATCCAAAATTACTCAACCACCCGTGCCAGTGGAATCATCAGAATTAACATCTCATCGAATATCTAAACAAAGAAAGGCAGCTGCATTCTCCCATCCTAGCAAATACAGCACACGCCAAAAGACATAAGGAGTATTAGCACCGACAATGAACGCAACTGAACTGTCCTTCCTCATACGATATCACCATTCATCATAGACAATCTGAATATAGAAACATCATCCGGATGAAACACGCAGCTCGCAGTGTGCACAGAGCAATAATCTCAGTAGCTCCGGCAGCAAGCCAGACTTGGAATATGAGGAAATTGCAACAAGGAATCCTATCAGACAGTACCTCAGCGGTTCCTTGCCGTCTATCCGCCACATTGACCGGAAGTCCAACAACAACAATACGTTTCTCAACAACATAACCACGTCTCCCATTCTTCACCTTCGCAACCGTTACTGTTTCGTCTCCGTTCTTATGACAAGCCCCAACCACTTCCTTCCATTTATTGCCTCAAGACCCAACCACTTCCTTCCATTATTTATTGCCTCAAGACCCGACCACTTCCTTCCATTTATTGCCTCAAGACCCAACCACTTCCTTCCATTTATTGCCTCAAGACCCAACCACTTCCTTCCATTTATTACCTCAAGACCCAACCACTTCCTTCCATTTATTGCCTCAAGACCCAACCACTTCCTTCCATTTATTGCCTCAAAACCCAACCACTTCCTTCCATTTATTGCCTCAAGACCCAACCACTTCCTTCCATTTATTGCCTCAAGACCCAACCACTTCCTTCCATTTATTGCCTCAAGACCCAACCACTTCCTCCCATTTATTGCCTCAAGACCCAACCACTTCCTTCCATTTATTGCCTCAAGACCCAACCACTTCCTTCCATTTATTGCCTCAAGACCCAACCACTTCCTTCCATTTATTGCCTCAAGACCCAACCACTTCCTTCCATTTATTACATCAAGACCCAACCACTTCCTTCCATTTATTGCCTCAAGACCCAACCACTTCCTTCCATTTATTGCCTCAAGACCCAACCACTTCCTTCCATTTATTGCCTCAAGACCCAACCACTTCCTTCCATTTATTGCCTCAAGACCCAACCACTTCCTTCCATTTATTGCCTCAAGACCCAACCACTTCCTTCCATTTATTGCCTCAAGACCCAACCACTTCCTTCCATTTATTACCTCAAGACCCAACCACTTCCTTCCATTTATTGCCTCAAGACCCAACCACTTCCTTCCATTGATTCCCATGTTTTGAACCTGGGAAGTAGCTCATATCATAGTTGTTACCTTTGCTCACTCTATCCATTCAGGCTCAAAGCCCCAATAGAACAATAGTTAGTGCTGGTGTAGGTTCACCCAGCCTTAAATTAGTACTGGAGATACGTTTCTGAGAAGAAAAAAAATCGGCTTGGTACAGTGCTGACCACCTTACCCAACAATGTATAGATGCAACATTAATATCATATTACAAATGGTCTAATACACTCACAGAGTGATGCACTTCTCCCCCTCCCAAATATAACTTAGTGTATGCCCTGAACTGTCAAGCATTTTCAGGCATTCTTCGGAGATGGTCAAACTGGTCCAAATGTCTCTGTATTATCTGCTCAATGTCCACAAATGTCAACATAGGCTCAATTAATTGTCTCTGTATTATCTGCTCAATGTCCACAAATGCCAACATAGGCTCAATTAATTGTCTCTGTATTATCTGCTCAATGTCCACAAATGCCAACATAGGCTCAATTAATTGTCTCTGTATTATCTGCTCAATGTCCACAAATGCCAACATAGGCTCAATTAATTGTCTCTGTATTATCTGCTCAATGTCCACAAATGTCCATATAGGTTCATTTAATTGATTGTCTCTAAATGATAGTCCCGACTCTGTTCTCATACATTTGTGTAGCGATCAATTTAAGCTTGTGATTCCCTAAGTGTCCAACTTGTGCACCGATAGCACAAGATAGGAATCAATATCGTGTGTATCATGTGTGTCTTGCAATTTAATGATACAGTACTGTTTTATGATGTCAAATAGGTGATAATTGTCGAAATATTTGCCTACCTTATCACATCTCGGGAGCCGCGATAGCTCAGTTGTTAGTAAACTGGACTTCAAAGGAAAAGAGCTAGGGTTCGATCCCAACCGACGACTTCCGGATTCACCCAGCCTTAAATGGGTACCGGATTTTTTTCTGGGAAAGTAAAGCGGCACAGGCGTAATACCGACCACATTACCCCAAAAATCATGTGCCGAAGGTCTGTAAAATGTATGGTCACTAACACCATATTCCCTATTCGCCACTTGGCGTGACGGGAGCACTTTACCTTTTTTTTTTTATCACATCTCACATCTACCTCCTTATCCATCATTTAATCTTCTGTGAATGTTGTCCCTAGATATATAGAGTCGGATACTTGGCATCCCATCAATAAAATTATATATAAATTTACAAAAACGTACCGTGTGTACTTGCGTGCGTGTAATAAATATGGGTTGCTAGATAAAGTAACCTAGAAGTATACAGTATATGTTGTTATCATCAAGTACCATGCCTGCTGGCGTAGGTAATCATGTCTCGCCACAACTATCGATCTCGACAGTTATTTATCATTTCTGTTGTTGACCTTCTGCCAAGCCATTCTCTTAAGCTGTCTAGTATCTCTTTTCCTTGCTTCCCTCTATCTCTTCCTCCCTCGATTTTTCCAGTTGTCACAATATATCCCTGCTGTTCCCTTCTCATTACATGGCAAAAAAAAATGATGATTGTTTCTTCCTATTATTGTAAATTAGCTCGCTTTGTGCTTTGGCCTCTTTCAGAACGTTCTCATTACTTTTCTTAGCTGTCCATGGTATTCCCAATATTCTTCTGTAAAATCACATGTCTACAGTCTCCAGTGATTTTCTTGTCTGTTGTCCTATTGTCCATGATTCACATCCATATGTTAAGACTGGCTCTACATAACACTTAAGAACTCATTTGCTTGTTTCTATTATAAAAAATGGATTGCATAGTATCTTCCTAATTTTTTGGAAAGCTGCTTTTGCCTGAGCCATTCTGGATCTCACCTCTGTTGTACATCTTCCATCTGAGGTTAACATTGTTCCCAGATATTTAAGTTCATTTACCTGTTTTAATATTGTTCCACTTATCTTTATTGTGCATTGCGGTGATATCTTTTTCTTTGCTGCTACCTTTACTTCTGTCTTTTTGCTATTAAGGCTGAGTCCTTTATTTCCTTTATGTTGTTATATGAGACTTTTAAAAATAACACTGCTAGCACATGAAGATTTTTAATCAGATCACGTGACTTTGAACACGCAGGGCTAAAAAAGACGCATATCTTTTCATGATCACTCTGACTTGCTGTTGCTAAGGACGCACTCGGTGCCAGCTTTCTGTTGTGTTTCCCTGTAGTAACGAATGTTTGTTTAACCATTCCGACCATGATTATGCTTCTCGTGTACACCTGAAGTGCGCTTAAATAGGTTAAGTAAATTAACTTCCGTAATTTGAGACCAGATCGAGGGCTTTTTGGCTGTGCATAAAGAGACGAGAGATTAACACCTGGGATTCGTGTTCAGATTTTGGCCACACCTGTCACGAAGATGTGATTAAAGAATACTTACCGGATACAGCGGTTTTCTTCATCTGAACACGTCATCTCACAAATGAACTTGCCAATAACTGACATGCTTTTAGCACAGATAAAATTATTTTAAAATATTCTGTTACAGATGAGTATATTTCACAGTCGTATTTTATAAACCCTAGATAACGATTCCAATATGTGGGCGACGTTTTCCCGACACCGTTAACAAATTATTACCACTACTTAAGTGTTAACATTTGTTTTCCAAAATTGGTATTTTCTTTGAACTTTTGCTACCGCGCTGTGTGTTTACCCAAAGAGACACAAGGGAATCGGGTGCTGTGATAATTTCCTGGATTACGTTAGATTCGTCATATCACCATCATCATTGAGTGCCGTCTCCGCATCGAAGGTTAGCTACCATGGAACGCCATTCCACTCTGTCTTTTGCTTTGATGGTGTAGGTTGTCATAGGTTGACTTGTCCATCTTTTGATGATACTCGTCCATGTTAGTCTTGGTCTGCCTCTGTCTCTTTTACTTTGTATTTTCCCATCCAAGATTACTTTTAGTAGGCTGTTGTCTTTTAGCATGCCCCCAAAACCACATTTATCTTGTTTGAATTGTTTTTAGTAGTTCTCTTTCATTTTTAGTTGTTTTAAGACTTCATCCTTTGTTTTCTTTTCTTTCCATCCAATTCTTTCTATTCTTCTATAAATCCACATTTCAAAGGCTTCAATTTTATGTTATGTTTTCTTGTCTCATGTCCATGTTTTTGCACCATGCAGGAATGTTGAGAAGAAGAACATTTTATTTATCTTAGTTTTAGCCCTGGTGTTATTTTATTTTTCACTTCTTCTTCGAGTATTTCTGGTCCTCCCATTATCATAAATATTTACTTCTCTTCGTTCATCATCATAAAGATCGTTAATGTGTTATGTCCATCGTTCCATTATGCTTTCCTGTTCAATCAACAGTTCTCCTTTTTGATCTTGAACATCCAATTTCATATCATCAGTAACAAAACGAAAAGCACTAAGAGACTAATTAACTCAAAAACTCCAGACTGGTGCCACCTTCAGCATGAAACTTGTAAAGATGGCAACATTTCTATACATTCCAGACTGTGCACAGCGGTCCTAATTGTCCTTGTCACTGGGTGAACCACAGAAGTTATTGATAAACCCGAATGATTCCACTTCCACGAGTGAAAATAGAACCCGAGCGTTCTGATTGAGGAGCGATTGCGAAACTACACTTCCGTTGCTCCACTGGGAATGTCCTAAAGTTTGACTAAAGCTTCTGTACTGCGTGCATTCTTAGTTAAAACCTAACAAGGTATTTATTGCAGTAAAAATAGAATTGGGGGAGGGGGCGCTGCTGGTTAGTCTAGAGGTAAAACAAGAAGATGGACGGGTTCGAATGTTTCTCTTTGAATCCGTAGTTTCTTCACGGCTTACTTCCCCTGCCCTGGTCTCGTGGCAGTGAGATACGATATCTAGACCTCTCCGATAACGGTGATAAAACAGGAGGTCATGTGTGCACTCTGCGCATGTCAAAGAATCCTTGGTTGCTGAAAATCGAAATGAGTAGGCCAAATGGTCGTAGAAAACATTATAGGACAAATATTCCCAAAGCTTAAAACTAAAAAAAAATATTTAATTAATAAATTTAATATTAAGACACGGTCTTTAAAAAATCAAGACTAGGAATATACAGATGTCATAGGAATAGTTGTGGATGCAAGTTAGGCACAGCAGTCATATTATTGTGTGTGTGATTTTACGCTAAGTACAAGAAGTTATGACCTTCGGCAAACTCACAAAAAGGGCATGGAACAACACGAAACTAACTCGAAAGACTAAACTCCTAATATATCAAACATGTGTGCTTAGCACACTACTATATGGATCCGAAACCTGGACAACATACTCAAACCAGGAAAAAAGACTAAATGTCTTCCACATGCGATGTCTCCGCAAAATAATGCACATCAAATGGCAGGACAAAATAACCAACTTAACTGTCCCTGCAACGTGCTAAGACCTTAACAATCATGTCGATGCTCAGAAGTCGAAGGCTAAGATGGCTGGGGCATGTCCAACGGATGGAAGAAAATCGCATTCCTAGGCAAATACTATATGGCGAGCTAAAACACGGAAAACGACAAATCGGCAGACCTAAACTACGATATAGAGATATCTGCAAATCATCTCTGAAAGACTTCTCCATCTGTGAAAACGACTGGCAACATCTGGCAAGTGATCGCACATCATGGAGAGCACGTATAAGGAACGGTATAACAACATTTGAGACTGTGCTAAGACAGGACTTAGAAGAGAAGAGACTCATAAAAAAGGATGGTAAACCCTGTGGACCAGCGAGCCTGACCTGTTCATTATGTGACCGCGTGTGTTTGTCAAACATTGGTAGAATTAGCCACGAGAGAAGCTGTTCGGCAAAAACAATACCTCAAAAAAATACGCAATAGCCTCCACCAGACCGTCTGACAAGACGAAAAGGGCCATATATATACAAGAAGTTATGTGGATGTAATTAAAGAGTCTGGGAGAGTGTCATACAACAAAGGCGGTAGCCTAGACACGGATACAGAATTTCTACTAATAATATAGTTTGATAGATGTTTAGACGGACATTACAGACGTTATGTGTAATGAGTGATTTGTGTATGAAACCAAGATATTTATCCAGAAGAGTTATAAAGTGTAGGTAAAGAACTTCGTCTTCTTCTTTCCTTCCTCATCTGCCTTTAAGCGTCGAGGGGAGATATAATTTGCGGTCTTTTGCTCTTCTGTTCGCCTCTGCTGCTGTTATGTTTCTTAGTGCTTCTAATATTCCATCGATCCATCTTTTTCGTGGTCGACCCTTGGGTCTGGTGTTCTCACAACGTTTGTTGAAGGCTCGTTGTGTTGTGTTTTGTTCTTTCTGCTTTGTCACATGGCCAAACCATTTTATCTGTTGTTTCCTTACATATTCTATGGCGGGGGATATTCCTAGCTTTTTTCCTCAGTTCTTCATTTCTGATCTTATCTCTCAGACTGTTTCCTGTCATTCGTCTAACACATTTCATCTCTGTAGAGGTTATTTTTCTTATTGTTCTTGCTTCTAGGGTTCAGGTCTGGCATTGGTAGCACAACGCTGGGATAAAGATTGTATTGTATAGTGCTCGTTTTGCCTCCAGAGTTATTTCCTTGTTGGACAATAGTGGTGATAACTGTCCAATGATTTGACAAGCTTTGTTGCATCTTGATTCTATCTCTGCCGTTTGAGAATTATCGTTTGTCATTAGACTTCCTAGGTATTTGAATTCCTCTACTTGTTTTAGTTGTCTGCCTTCTATAGTTATGTTGATGTTCTGTTTATTTTTGGCGACATTCATGACTTCTGTTTTGTTGATGTTTGATTTTCATGTTGTATTTTGTGCCTGAGATGTTGAGTTGTTTAAGTGTTCTTGTAGGTCTTCTATTGTTTCATGTATTTTGTGCCTGAGATGTTGAGTTTGTTTAAGTGTTCTTGTAGGTATTTTATGACGTCGTTCTAGGTAAAGAACGTGTGATGAATAAACTTTTGTAAAAGATTCAGGCAGCGTTATGAGTTATGGTATGAAGCGTCGAACACAAGTGTTGTTCAGAATATTTGTAGTTGTAGTTTATGTGTTGTGAATCACGTTATGTTGAGCATGTGGGCAATGAGGAATTGTTGGACGTGGCCATACATGTTTGGACTTACATATCCTCTATAGTTTGTGTATCACGAATCAAGCTGTACTGTCAATGTTACACAAGCACTTGGCTACTGGTGTGAGAGGTGCTGTAGGAAACTGATATTCATGAACAATTCAGTGTCTACAGACTTCGCTAAAGGTAAACATCTGGCGTCTCAAAGAAAAGAGAAAGAGAGAGAGAGAGAGAGAGAGAGAGCGCGAGAAGGGGCGAGAGAGAGAGAACGAGAGAGAGAGAGAGCGAGAGAGAGAGCGAGAGAGAGTCAAATACCAGTGGATAGAGAGATACAGCAGCGAAGACAATGGCGTTGGATGGGACACGCGCTGCAGAACCCACACGAGAGTATTACGGAACATGTCCTTTTGGAATCTCCCCCCCCCCCCCCGCGCCCTCGATGGGGCATAGAGAGGAAGACCAAAGTATTCTTTGTGAGGACCTGTGGAAGCAGAGATGAAATGAAGATGATGGGAAAGGCATTGCATGATCTTAAAAGAATGGCAAGCAACAGATCGGCTTGGAAAGTGTTTGTTGAAGACTTATGCTCCATAGGGAGCTGAAAGTGTTTGTTGAAGATTTATGCTCCACAGGGAGCTGAAAGTGTTTGTTGAAGACCTATGCTCCACAGGGAGCTGAAAGTGTTTGTAGAAGATTTATGCTCCACAGGGAGCTGAAAATGTTTGTTGAAGACCAATGCTCCACAGGGAGCTGAAAGTGTTTGTTGAAGACTTATGCTCCACAGGGAGCTGAAAGTGTTTGTTGAAGATCTATGATCCACAGGGAGCTGAAAGTATTTGTTGAAGACTTATGCTCCACAGGGAGCTTAAAGTATTTGTTGAAGACCTATGCTCCACAGGAAGCTGAAAGTATTTGTTTAAGACCTATGCTCCACAGGGAGCTGAAAGTGTTTGTTGAAGACTTATGCTTCACAGGGAGCTGGAAGTGTTTGTTGAAGACCTATGCTCCACAGGGAGCTGAAAGTGTTTGTTGAAGACTTATGCTCCATAGGGAGCTGAAAGTGTTTGTTGAAGACCTATGCTCCACAGGGAGCTGAAAGTGTTTGTTGAAGACTTATGCTCCATAGGGAGCTGAAAGTGTTTGTTGAAGACTTATGCTCCACAGGGAGCTGCAAGTGTTTGTTGAAGACCTATGCTCCACAGGGAGCTGAAAGTGTTTGTTGTAGACTTATGCTCCACATGGAGCTGAAAGTGTTTGTTGAAGACCTATGCTCCACAGGGAGCTGAAAAGTAGAAGAAAAATAATATATTTTGACCTTACAGTGGTTAGAACTAACGTAGTAAGTAGAAATAAAGTAGTAAAAAAAAATGAAGGAAGCTTCTGTTGAATAGTACGCACAGTCCCTGGCAGAAAGGGTGGAGGATCGACTCAGTCGACAACGATCTGAGTGGCAGAGCTGGGACAGCCTGGTATTGGGCTCAGGGTACACCAGGGACCTAAGTTGTTAAGTGGCCAGAACCAATCAGAGTGCAAGGGCAAATTACTGATTGTAGACTGAAAAGAAATCATGATGACATTACTACGGAAAATCCTAAGGAAATCTTGGACAAAACATTAAATAGAAATGAAGACATTAAGGAACCTAAATATTGAAGACAAATGGCATATAATCAACATGGTACAGGGGAAATTAAAATTCTGTGGCCACGTGAAAAGAATAAATGAGTCTGGACGAGCGACAAAAATGGAAGGTATGGTTTAAGTAAGGCGAGAGGTCATGGTATAGGGGTCTAGAAAGAACAAAAATGGAAGGTATGGTTTCAGGAAGGCGAGAGGTCCTGGTATAGGGGTCTAGAAAGAACAAAAATGGAAGGTATGGTTTAAGTAAGGCGAGAGGTCCTGGTATAGGGGTCTAGAAAGAACAAAAATGGAAGGTATGGTTTAAGTAAGGCGAGAGGTCGAGAACAAGTCGAAAAAAAATGAATTGAAAGGTCTCAAGCAAATAAAAAAATGGAATGGTGAATAAAATAATAATAATAATAAAAAGCTAAGAGAAGTAGAACAATTGTTAGCTTCTGTCTAGAATAGGTGTGCCGTGCCGTTCAGCGAGATTAAAGTTGATTATCTCATTCTCATCGGACGAGAGGTCCGTGTGCTTGACGTCACAACCTGCTGAGCCAGAGATGGTTTATTTATAGTTGTCACACTGACCTCAAGATGGCGGACACGGCTCGTCACTCGTGTGGTTCGATATAGAAAATAATTTATTTAGTGACGCCTAATCGTTACAAATTGTGTCAGATTGGTGAGGATTAGCGTCTTGGGGGAAAAGATGTGAGAACCGGTCCCGATAAATATGAAAGAAAACTTGTCCACTTTGTACACTTTCTTCAAAAGGTGTTGGTAAAGTCCTAGTTTACGTAACATCATTTCTGCCCAGAGTAACGTCCCTGTTCACTTTATTCGGTTGTTCTCTAAGCTGTCATCACCCAATAGTTCATTCGTATCAGTAACCTCCGGTATATTGGTGACTGCTTCGGACTAACAGATCTACCTGAGGACGACATCTCCTTGTTTATCAACTACATGGTAGCTATCACAAAGCCATCAAGATCATATCTTGTATCTCATCTTCCACTGTTACCTTTTTGCACTTAATCGTTTCCTTGGGCACTTCTGGCCTCCACACCTCAGTTTTCTATAAACCCACAGGCGCCCATTGTTACCTTCTCTATACTTTATCACATCCACCTTCATGTCGTGATTCTATTCCGTTTTCTCGATGTTTGCATCTTCATCGTTTCCGCCAGGACGACCAGGAATTCCTCCAACAGGCTCACCTTATGTTATGTTTCTTTAGCCGCCGGATTTATCCAGATTCGATTCTGAAATCTGCCTTCAAGCGGGTCCTCATTATCGCTCGTCCGGAGGCACTCACTCCTTCCAACCGCCCCCCTCCTCCTCTGAAAAACAATAATCACCCTCGCCTATCATCTTCACATCCATTCCATCCTCTAGTCTGATCCCACAACTCGTCTACTTGTCCGTGATGCGCATCTACTTGTCCGTGATCCTCTTCTACTTGTCCGTGATCCCCGTCTACTTGTCCGTGATCCTCTTCTACTTGTCCGTGATCCCCGTCTACTTGTCCGTGATCCCCGTCTACTTTTCCGTGATCCCCTTCTACTTGTCCGTGATCCCCGTCTACTTGTCCGTGATCCCCGTCTACTTGTACGTGATCCCCTTCTACTTGTCCGTGATCCCCTTCTACTTGTCCGTGATCCCCGTCTACTTGTCCGTGATCCCCTTCTACTTGTCCGTGATCCACATCTACTTGTCCGTGATCCCCATTTACTTGTCCGTGATCCCCATCTACTTGTTTGTGATCCCCGTCTACTTGTTTGTGATCCCCGTCTACTTGTCCGTGATCCCCGTCTACTTGTCCGTGATCCCCGTCTACTTTTCCGTGATCCTCGTCTACTTGTCCGCGATCCACCTATGGTCGCCTTCAAACGCGACAAGAATTTGAGAGATATTCTGGTTAGAAGCCGTCTCCCTCTCTGAGACCATAAACAAGTGGGTTCGGTTCTCTGCGGGCGTAACTGTATTACCTGTGCTGATGTGCTCCGTACCCACTCTGTATTATTCCCTAAGGGACGGTTCGCTATCAATAATGGTCTCACATGTGTGTCCCGTAATATCATTTATGCTTGCGGATCTCGGTAGCCTAGCTGGGATAACCACCCGACTGCGCTACCGACGTTCGGACAACCCGTGTTCGATTCCCACTGGAAACAGTATGAGTTGTACTTATGGTTGGAAAAAAATTACCCCCGCGGTCGACCCAGCCGCTGTCAAAAATGGGTACCAGTGTAATAATCTGGGAAGGTGAAGAATGCCACATTGCATCGTGAGTTTCGATGCTTGAAACGACACTATCCAGAAATCTCCGAACACATCTGAATAGGCGGCCGGGTAGAAATGGGTGAAAAACTCGCGTGCTAAGACGCCGGTTCAAGTCTTCTACTTGACCTTATTTTACTTATCATTTATGTGATCATATGCCAGCGATGTCACATGACTTAGATTGGCCAGTCTGGGAGACGTTTAGCAGTCAGATTTTGTGAACACCTTCGGGATGCTCAACAGAATATTAACACTAAAGTGGCGTTCCATTTTAATTCCTTAGACCATAAGGGTAAAAACAATATCCGCATTGTTGGTATTATTATCCTTTGCCACTCCCCCGACCGCAGCCGGTTCGCCTTTAAAAATCGCCTTATTGCCCAAATGGGTTCGCTTACCCACGAGGCATAATTGTATCACACTTATACACATAGTTTCTCTGTAGCTGCTCCTTCCCTATTGCATATTATATTTTTTTGCTCATGTATTAGCACATTAGTAAATGCACATGCTATGCTATTCACAGCTCTCCACTACTAGACCACACTGTTCACTTCGGCTATTCTTTATGTCTCTTGTGTCTGGACTGCTTACCTTTGTGCAAAGTGATACCCTTTCTACCTGCACTACACGTTACCTTACCTCTTAAATGTTCTTTGTGAACACCACTCTGAGACATCTCACTCATTCACGTACCCTGTATTCCTCTGGTCTATTCTTTGTGCTCTGTGTATTCACACGGACCTAGGTATGAACGCTTCTATTGTATACTGTTGCTACTATGCTGTATGCCGTATGCGCAATTTTTTCATACATTGTACGCATACGTACGGGTATAGCCGTATATACATAAATATACATATATATACATATATATTTATATATATATACATATATATATATATATATATATATATATATATATATATATATATATGTGTGTGTGTGTGTGTGTGTGTGTGTGTGTGTGTGTATGTATGTGTTGAGGTAACCTATACAATATCCCCCACATATTTTTAGAACCCTTCCAACTGAGTTTCGGCTCTCCCAATAGCTGGTTAGCGACACAGGGTATTCTGCGCGATCCCTCGTTCATTTTCCTTCTGGACACAACATTTCATGTGTGTGTTTCTTCACAATAACCAAAAAGATCGACACGTACTATGATTGCATGTTGCATCTCTTTATGAACTTTTCTATTTATGATACGATCTAAGTCAGATATGTTCAAAAACTTTACGTTAACATTCCATCACATAAGCCTGTATTTTCTTCTGTAGCTCTGCATAAGGCTCCATGTTTCGCGAATGGACAGAGTAATTGATGTAACAAGGTACACCTTAATAAAACTAGAAAATCGTACTACCAGGAAGGGCAAGCGTACTTCATTTTATCGAATGGATGGATATACATTACACTATTTTATATTCTATTAGAATGTGATACGATAATTATCAAATGTAAATCAATCAGAGGCAATAAGTGAGTGTGTCGTTTAGTGACCTTTATTGAAAGTTTACCTCAACGCGCTTCGGACGGTTCGGGTTGCAAAAAAAGTTATATTTAAAAACATTTGAAAACGTGACAGTGGAGGGGCTCAGAGAAGAACGGGCCGCAGTCTCATCAGCCAACGCTGAATGAAACATGAGGACAAGAAGAAGTATGCATGAGATCGCTGCAAATAGTCTCATCACGCAACGCTAAATGACACATGAGGACAAGAAGTATGCATGAGATCACCGCAAATAGTCTCATCACGCAACGCTAAATGACACATGAGGACAAGAAGAAGTATGCATGAGATCACTGCAAATAGTCTCATCACGCAACGCTAAATGACACATGAGGACAAGAAGAAGTATGCATGAGATCGCTGCAAATAGTCTCATCACGCAACGCTAAATGACACATGAGGACAAGAAGTATGCATGAGATCACCGCCATAGTTAAACTACAAGCTATAACGTCCATAGTCAAACTACAAGCTATAACGTCCATAGCCAAACTACAAGCTATAACGTCCATAGTCAAACTACAAGCTATAACGTCCATAGTCAAACTACAAGCTATAACGTCCATAGTCAAACTACATGCTATAACGTCCATAGTCAAACTACATGCTATAACGTCCATAGTTAAACTACAAGCTATAACGTCCATAGTTAAACTACATGCTATAACGCCCATAGTTAAACTACAAGCTATAACGTCCATAGCCAAACTACAAGCTATAACGTCCATAGCCAAACTACAAGCTATAACGTCCATAGCCAAACTACATGCTATAACGTCCATAGTCTAACTACAAGCTATAACGTCCATAGCCAAACTACAAGCTATAACGTCCATAGTTAAACTACAAGCTATAACGTCCATAGTTAAACTACAAGCTATAACGTCCATAGTTAAACTACAAGCTATAACGTCCATAGTTAAACTACAAGCTATAACGTCCATAGTTAAACTACAAGCTATAACGTCCATAGTTAAACTACAAGCTATAACGTCCATAGCCAAACTACAAGCTATAACGTCCATAGTCAAACTACAAGCTATAACGTCCATAGTCTAACTACATGCTATAACGTCCATAGTCAAACTACAAGCTATAACGTCCATAGTTAAACTACATGCTATAACGTCCATAGTTAAACTACATGCTATAACGTCCATAGTCAAACTACATGCTATAACGTCCATAGTCAAACTACATGCTATAACGTCCATAGTTAAACTACATGCTATAACGTCCATAGTCAAACTACATGCTATAACGTCCATAGTTAAACTACATGCTATAACGTCCATAGTTAAACTACATGCTATAACGTCCATAGTCAAACTACATGCTATAACGTCCATAGTTAAACTACATGCTATAACGTCCATAGTCAAACTACATGCTATAACGTCCATAGTTAAACTACATGCTATAACTTCCATAGTCAAACTACAAGCTATAACGTCCATAGTTAAACTACAAGCTATAACGTCCATAGTCAAACTACATGCTATAACGTCCATAGTCTAACTACAAGCTATAACGTCCATAGTCAAACTACATGCTATAACGTCCATAGTCAAACTACATGCTATAACGTCCATAGTCTAACTACATGCTATAACGTCCATAGTCTAACTACAAGCTATAACGTCCATAGTCAAACTACATGCTATAACGTCCATAGTCAAACTACATGCTATAACGTCCATAGTCAAACTACATGCTATAACGTCCATAGTCAAACTACATGCTATAACGTCCATAGTCTAACTACATGCTATAACGTCCATAGTCTAACTATATGCTATAACTTCCATAGTCAAACTACATGCTATAACGTCCATAGTCAAACTACATGCTATAACGTCCATAGTCAAACTACATGCTATAACGTCCATAGTCAAACTACATGCTATAACGTCCATAGTCAAACTACATGCTATAACGTCCATAGTCAAACTACATGCTATAACGTCCATAGTCAAACTACATGCTATAACGTCCATAGTCAAACTACATGCTATAACTTCCATAGTCAAATTACTGGAGAAAGCATGACGGATTTCTTGTTACTACTTAACGTTCAGAAAATGTGCTCCGACGGGGGTCTATTGATTGCATTGGTTCCACGTACACCACTGGCAGCGATGAAATGAAAAACTACAAGAAAACTGTTTGAGAATAACATCAATAATTAAAGCAAGGGTGTGGCCAGATAATACCTTAACACAGAATGAAAGCAAGTAGCTGATTATATCAAAATCAGCTGTGAACTACAGCTGATCAAGACCCATTGTTCCGTGACGGATCTGGAAACAGTCTTAAGTCAGAACAATTTGGATAAGCGAATAGGAATTAAAGAGGGGAGATAACCATATAACACAAAATGCTATGCGAAATCAGTTGTCTTGAGTTGAAGGGCGCAATCAGACCTTGCCTGTTTTAGTTTCTAGTTTAGTGAAGAGGTCATCAACATGCACATGGGACAAGTTTACAAGTGCTCAGATATCCTCCGAAGTAAATCCCTCAACGCGTAGCGACTAATGACTCCTATATTGTATTGATTGGCCGATCTTCTTTGGCTTCATTCGTAGCGCTCCCGTCCGGCATCTCCCACCTTGGCATAATATTTATGTAGTCTGTTCATGTTTGATGGAGCCGCGATATCGCAATGGTTAGTGAACTGGACTACAAAAGACAAGAGGTCAGGTTCAATCTGCATCGACGGCTTCCAGGTTCACCCAGCCTTAAATAGGTACCGGATTTCTTTCTGGGAAAGTAAAGCGGCACGAGCGTTTTATCGACTATACTGCCCTAAAAATCATGTGCCGAAGGTCTATAAAAATTATGGTCACTAACACCATATTCCCCATACACCACTTGGCGTGACGGGGCTCTTTACTTTTTTTTACTTACTGTTCATGTTTGCGGATTAGAGTCATTTATTGAGTCAGTTTTTTCTTCCAGCTTCTTAAAGGCCATTCAGAGTGTCAGCTCGCTCCATTGCCCTTCCACATTCAACAACTCAACATTTTTGTAAAGACAGTGGTGCATACGTCATGACCACGAGTATCATGACAATGGAGGCGATGGCAGTGACCAAGGCATTCAAATGGTTAGAGTCACAAGACTACACCCACGCATGTATACTGAGTGATTCGATGAGCATGATAAAAAAGTGGAGGCGGGCTCTGTACGCATGCAATGGGTAGAGTCGTTGCAGAAATCCAAAATACGTAAGGTCACCTTTGTCTATGTCCTTGGACATGCGAGAGTACGGGGAAATGAAAGGGCGGACAGGTTGGCTAGCTGCGCTGTCGTTGAGGACGGGCAACCAATGGATCGGGCGGACATCATCAATGCCCTCCGAGATGTGGGAAGAGCACAGGATTTCGACAAACACAGATCCACGTCACTTCTTCGGATGATGGAAATGGGAGTTAAGTTGGGCACAGCCAGAAATGAGACACTTAGTGGCCGTGTAAGAAGACTTATCAACCAACATGGAACTGGAGTCGTCCGTCGCTGGCCACTGAGGGAATTGCTGAGGAGCGGATCTGAGCACCATGGACATGTTCAGAGTGCAATGATGATGACCCGCAAATAACTCAATAACTCAACATCAGCCAAACAGGCAAGCCTTATAACACGCTCATTACACCTTGTGCCATGACACGAAAACGAAGCAGACTTTTGCCAGACTAAACTTCTCTAGAGACTCTAACCACTGCCGTTGAGCTCAGCCCGTTGCAATCTTAATGAGCATACTCAAGTCACTGATGATGAAACACACATGAGTATAAGTCTCAAGCTATAACGTTCATAGTCAAACTATGTGCTACACAACCACAACACAACAGTGGCGCGGTATAGTCATGGAAAGGAACGAAGAAACAGCTGTCGAAAAAAAAAGAAGAGGAAAATCCAGATAAAACGGGAAGAAGATAATTGATAACATCATCACTATGAGTTTCATGTTTAGAATGATGCGATCTTCTATTGATCTAATTATAGTATACAGTACTGACCAACTTCGTCAAATGCTTTGGTATAATCTATGAAACATAGGTATAGAGAGAGCTATAGAGGTGAAAACAGATCTATACCCATGTTTCATAGATTATACCAAAGCGTTTGACAAAGTAAAACACCAAGAAATAATCAAAATTTTAGAAAGCATAAACGTAGACATCAAAGATCTAAGAATAATAAAGAACATGTACTGGCAACAAACAAGGAGCCGCGATAGCTCAGTGGTTAGTAAACTGGACTACCACGGACATGGGGTAGGGTTCGATCCCAACCGACGGCTTCCGGGTTCACCCAGCCTTAAATGGGTACCGGATTTTTTTCTGTGAAAGTAAAGCAGCATGGGCGTAATACTGACCACACTACCCCAAAAATCATGTGCTGAAGGTCTGTAAAATATAGGGTCACTAACACCATATTTCCCTATACGCCACTTGGCGTGACGGGGGTACTTTACTTTACTTTTTACTGGCAACAAACAGCGGCCATAAGAACTGAAAATCAATTAGGAATGTTTCAGCAAATAAAACAGGGTGTTAGACAAGGTTGTGTGCTGTCACCAGATTTGTTTAATATTTATAGTGAGATTATTTTCCGATCAATATGGGGCATGCCTGGAATAACAATCGGAGGTCATAATATAAATAATCTAAGGTATGCTGATGATACAGTCTTAATCGCTTAAGAGTGAAAATGAGTTACAAGAAATAGTGGACATTATAGTAAAACAAAGCAAAAATAATGGAACTCAACCCTAATAGCAAAAAGACAGAGGTAATGGTAACAACAAAAGAAAAAGACATCACCTCAGTGCAAAATAAAGACAAGTGGAACAATATTAAAACAGGTAAATGAATTTAAATATTTGGGAACTTTGTTAACCTCAGACGGAAGATGTACAAAAGAGGTGAGATGCAGAATGGCTCAGACAAAAGCAGCTTTCCATAAAATGAGGGAGATACTATGAAATCCATTTTTGACAATAGAAACAAAAAAAAAGAGTTCTCAAATGTTATGTAGAGCCAATCATAACATATGGATGTGAATCATGGACAATAGGACAACAGACAAGAATATCACTGGAGAGTATGTAGAAATATGGTTTTACAGAAGAATGTTGAGAATACCATGGACAGCTAAGAAAAGTAATGAAGACGTTCTAAAAGAGGCCAAAGCAAAAAGAGAGCTAATTTCTAATATTAGGAAGAAACAATCATCATTTTTTGGTCATGTAATGAGAAGGGAACAGCTGTAATATATTGTAACAACTGGGAAAATTGAGGTACGAAGAGATGGAGGGAAGCAAAGAGAAACGATACAAGACAGCTTAAGAGAATGGCTTGGCAGAAGGTCAACAACAGAAATGATAAATAACTGTCGTGATCGAAATTTGTGGAGAGACATGATCCCCTACGTTAGTAGGCCCGGTACTTGATGATGATGATGATGATGATGAACTCAATACTTTAGATAGTATGGGCTAGAACTGAGGGGCTGTGCAAAGGATGGCCATAGACTGCGATAATAAGGGAACGTGAGTGTTGCCCCACAAGACTCTACAAGACAAACTGGACAGACAGGCTCCACAAGACAAACTGGAACCGGCTGCTTCGATGGTCTTCGGCTAAGGGCAAGAATAAGAGGCAGTTTTTTTTTTTTATATAAATGGCCAAGGCCAAGTAATGCATCAACATGCGAAGCCTGATGATTATAAAGGAAAATTTTTTTTTTAATGGGATGGTTAAAGCTTTACGTAGTTAATGGACGACACTAATTCGAACAACGTTTCGGCTCATAAGGCCTTCAGCATGGACAACAAATAACACACACACACACATGCGTAAGTAAATAAAATAACACACTATATCACTACCTAATTTTGAAATATCTAAAACAAAATAATCTAGAACTAGAATTAAAAAATACAAATAAAAATGTCTTCCCTGCATAGTGCGCTGTGGCCAGATAGAAAATATAAATATAATTATTTTCCATCTCCGTTTTCCAACATATGCCGCGAGGAGCTGCAGATTTTTTTTTTTTTTTTTATATTTTTTAAATCTGCCGTTGCTGCAATATTTCTGTCATATTACATAGACATTTAGTTCGTCCCTTTTGGGTCGCAGACATCACATAGGTCATATTTCATGTCTTCATTCTGACTATACACTGCCAAATACTAGGGCTTGTTTTGTTCTTACGCCTACAGCTGAACTCTTTTCTGTTAACTGTTCAACGTATTTTTTCTTTAGAACTTGTTTGTTGTCTTTTTTATTTGTACCTGGTGTAAACATGAATGCTTAGCGTGAGAGTCTTCTTTCGTCTATTCTTAAGACATGACCGATGTATTTCGGATCTCTTCTCTGTATATCTATAGTTTTACATATATTCTTGATTGGTTTCTTTTGCAAATCATTTGGTGTAAAGTCTAATGCATTAGGACCATAACTAGTCAACCGCTTCACATGACCTTCTTGAGATAGATAATTACTTGCCTTTTGGGTGCGCTTTTTGTATTAATATTTGTTGTATTGTACCCGATGAATGCTTTTGTCGACGAATCTCTCTCGTCTCTCTTTATGCTTAGTTCCTTAATACCGTATTTTATTTATTTTATATACTCTCCAATCTATGTTCAAGAGTCTTCGGATATATTTCTTTTTCTAATACAGTCTTTGTTCTACAGCTTGAGTTAATTTCGGCATTATACATATTTGACTCATAGTTTGCCTTCACTTCCTAGAAGCTAGACCGTCCGATGTTATAGACAAATAAGTGCTAACAAGATTCCACTCTTATGAAATGGTCAAACCTTTTTTGTTTGTGTTCGTGCTTGTGTTTGGTTATGGGTGCCATTTCAACAGTTTTTCTGATATAATCATTTCTCAAATATCTTTTCAGATGTGGCTTATTTCTAGATAAGAAAGCCATGGTATATCTCAGGTAATCTCACACATTCTCTTCTGCCTCTTATTCCAAAAGGCAGATAAGAGTTTTTTTGGTTATGGAAGGCACCGGTATCACTTGCAAACGGATTAAAATCCATAATTGCTCAACCGCCCGTGCCAGCGGAATCATCCAAATTAATATCTCATCTCCCAAACAAAGGTAACTGCAGTCCCCATGGTAGCAGTCTCAGCACACACAGATAAAAGAGTTAATAGAATTTAGTTTTGTTGCCAGAGCTGTTACCAGAATTTGAAGCTAATTACAAATTATTTTGCCAAATAAAGAGCAGGCATTTGATTAAAAATATATCCACTTATTTTTAAAATAATATTTTACAGTACTCAACGTTGACGGAGCCGCGATAGCTCGGTAGTTAGGGAACTGGACTACAAAGGACAAGAGGTAGGGTTTGATCCTAACCGACGGCTTCCTGGTTCACCCAGCCTTTAATGGGTACCGGATTTTTTTCTGTGAAAGTAAAGCAGCATGGGCGTAATACTGACCACACTACCCCAAAAATCATGTGCTGAAGGTCTGTAAAAATTTATTGTCACTAAAACCATATTCCCTTAGGCCCTATACGCCACTTGGCGGGACGGGGGCTCTTTACTATTTTTTTTACTCAACGTTATCCTTTATTATAAAAAAAAACAAATGTAAAAGTGCCTCATGCTACACATTGATAAAATAAGTAAAAGTAGAAGACAAAATAATAATTAGTCACAGTAAAAAGTGTCATTGAAGTAGTGAAGTAAATTGTCCCAACTGGCACAAAGAACTGGCGCTAATACAAAATGTCTGCTAACTGGTTCATTCTGTGACTTAGTTATTTGATTCCTTAAAGTTCTATTTACGATGGAGGAATGTTGAAAATGACTGCACATTTTGGTGTTATAGTAAGTATTACCGTATATTATTATTACATGTGAGATAATATAAGATTCTTTATCTGTAATTACTATTTAAATATTTACTACAAATTCAATGACAACAAATAAATCCTGACATCTACTTCTTAAAAGTTCTTCAGTAAGTGTTCTTCCGGTCTCAGTTGTCAACAATATACACAATGACTTAAACTTAAACTGAGCTGTCAGTGTTGAGTGTAACTGACTTTTTACTGACTGGACTGCTAACAACTGATTATTCAACAACAAAGTAGACGAGATACATACAAGTGACAGGTCGCAATTTTCAGTCGTATGTTGTATGTATTCGCTATACTACTATTATAAATTATAAATACTATACTATTTATTTATAATTATCCATTTGAACCTAAGACGGCACATCAGAAAACTATTCATTCTCATTCTGCTAGACTTTGTCTGTCAAGTGTTACTCAGTCAACTCAACTAAGTGAGTATTCTCAGATACACTAATGCTGCTTAATCTTTTATAACAAGAAAATGTTGTGCAGAAAAATTCTGCTTAATCTTTTGTTTGTAATAAAAGCTAAAGCATCAGACCTAGCACAGTAAGGAGGACCGTCATCGAATCATATCATTGTATTATCTCTCCACACGTTCCTGCTCTGGGCGAGTTGTTCAATCTTGGTGAAGGTTGATGAACTGTTGTGAAAGCCTTTCAACCTTTCAGAAAGTAGAAAGATCATGCGTTTATTTTATAACAATAACGTTTCACTTTTTTTTTTAAACTTTGCATTGCACATTAGGCAGTGCTGTCTCATGTCTGTGTCTGTGGACTAAAAGTGTGGAAAAAGTAAAATTTGACCTCACATCAGCAAAACAACAGCATACAGTTTCACTTTTTTTTTGGTTGGTTGGTTGGTTGGTTGGGGGGGGGGGGGGGGGGGGGGACACAAGTTGCCTCCCCATTTCCATCTTTGAACTCTGCTCATGTGGTTAGACTGGTTAGTCTATTATAACCAGATCACTTTCAAGGAAGGGAAGTAGAATTTTGATCAGTTTTGGTTGACCAATACTGCTGCAAGTTGTCATTCCCAGGAAGTCACTGCTGACAACTTTCACTACTTTTTAAACCTTTTTTTGCTTATCATCTTGACCGCAAAATCAAATTTTAACATCACATATTGATTGACTGAAATTCAGGAATTCAACAATATAGTGAAGTTCATATTCCAAAGCTCATGGTTTTCAAAGAAATATATTCTTGGTTACATTTCAAGTGAGTTTTGTAAAGTTGTTGATAAGATAGAGCCTACTTGTACAGTATGTATATTCATATTGATTCTGTTGATCTAGTTTATGTAAACAATTGAAATGTTTGCTTTAGATTAAAAAAAAAAACCATTTTAATTCATTTCCAGAAAATGCTACTAAAAGTATGGAACATATAATGATGTGTGTCAGAACATATGTACACTTTCAGAAAAGACAGAACTAGTCCTGCAGTAGATACCAGCACATGGTGGCATCCCAGGAAAAGAGAAAGCAGATGAACTCACAAAAACAGGTGGAAGCCTTCAACAGTGCAACCAACCCCAGAGCCTCAAAGAAATAAAAACAACCCTGAAGCACGCTAGGAAAACAGAATGGAGGAGTTGCATGGAAAGTATGATCCAGAACATGACAGCCTAAACAAGCTTAGCAGACATGAACAGACTAAGATATTCAGACTCAAAACAGGTCATTGTGGCCACAGAGCACATCTGAACAAGATAGAACTCAGTGATGTTGCAACATGTGACTGAGGAGCAGCCATATAAACTCCAGAGCATACACTATACAGGGCTGCAACACTTTCAACATCCTGAGAACACAAATACGGCCCACAGAAACAACCCTACATGTCAAGCTATAGGGAACTGGTGATAACTTCAAACACACCATCTTGTTCGTGACCCAGGCTGGTCAAAATGCATGACAATAGCTGATCGCTAAAGAAGAATGATGTGTGTCATTTTGCAGAAAAAAATAATCCACAGATCACACATGTATGCTCAACAATAAAGGCTGTGCGGGGGCCTCTGTAGCCTAGTTGGGAAAACCACCCGACTGGACTACCGATGTTCGGAGCAACCCGTGTTCGATTCCCGCTGGGAGCAGTGTGAATTGTACTCGTGGTTGGAAACAAAAAAATACCCCCACGGTCGACCCAGCCGTTGGCAGAAATGGGTACCAGGGTATTACCCTGGGAAGGTGAGGAATGTTGCCTCGCATCTGAGTTTAGATGCTTGAGACGACACTATACAGAAATATCCAAACATTTCTGGATAGGCAGCCGATCACATATGGGTGTAAACTTGCGTGCTAAGACGCCGGTTCAAGTCTCGTACTTTACCTTTACTTGCATGCTAAGACGCCGGTTCAAGTCTCGTAGTTTACTTTTAAAGGCTGTGACCAGACAAATTATGGATGCACAATTTTTATGATAATATAACAATTAAGCATTTGATGACAGTGGCCAAAGTGATTAGAACAGATAATTATGTAGATGGTTTAAAAAGTAATTATGTAGATGGTTTCAAAAGTAATTATGTAGATGGTTTCAAAAGTAATTATATAGATGGTTTCAAAAGTAATTGTGTAAATGGTTTCAAAAGTAATTATATAGATGGTTTCAAAAGTAATTATGTAGATGGTTTCAAGTAATTATGTAGATGGTTTCAAAAGTAATTATATAGATGGTTTCAAAAGTAATTATATAGATGGTTTCAAAAGTAATTATGTAGATGATTTCAAAAGTTGAACATTTTTCATTAATGTAACAAATAATTGACAAAATACAAGGGCTAGTCAAATAATAATAAAGACAACAAAAATACACACTTGTACCTCAGTGCATTGTTTATGTCTGACTGAATCAAATCCAAAATGGTTGTGGCAATAACTACTTACAAGACAAGATGTTGTTGTAAAAAGTCAATTCTTTTGTATTTGGCATTTGTTTCCAGTTGAACTGTCAGTTGGTTTTGTCTTTTTCATATCCACAAAGCTGAGACAAGCTTTGTTGTTGTAATTTGATCATGTCTGATTAGCGCTTCACTTTTGTTAGAATATTTTTATACTTTAAAAGATAATTGTTTCCTTAGTTTTGTTCACATTCTTGCGTACTCTTGTATTTTTTTTATTTTACTGTTATTGACTTGAAGTGTACAGCTGAGAATCCCAGTTGTCACTGTCCCAGTACATCATCATCTTCAAGTTGGCATAGGTAATCGTGTCACTCCACAACTTTTGATCTCAACAGTTATTTATCATTTCTGTTGTTGACCTTCTGCCAATCCATTCTCTTAAGCTGTCATGTATCTTTTCTCTTTGCTTCCCTCTATCTCTTCGTCCCTCAATTTTCCCAGTTGTCACTGTCCCAATACATCATCATCATCAAGTTGCCTGCTGGCATAGGTGATCGTGTCTCTCCACAACTTTTGATCTCAACAGTTATTTATAATTTCTGTTGTTGACCTTCTGCCAATCCATTCTCTTAAGCTGTCATGTATCTTTTCTCTTTGTTTCCCTCTATCTCTTTGTCCCTCAATTTCCCAGTTGTCCAAGTACAATAATGATCAGAAAGACAGTACCTCCTAAAGTATCTAATTTTTTTTGCTTTTATTTCAGACTATACACAATATGGAACAGTTAAGACTTCATGAAGACAGAATAGAAAAGTGTTAGATGTTTTCGTAACATCATTTTCAGACTCAACAGTCACACCACAATTAATTTAACCCTTTTGCAGCTCTTAAGATATTCAGAGAAACTATACATGTCAGCTGCCACTATTTTAAAAAATGCTTTTGAGTTTGCACAAATCCTGAACAAGGCATCCCATCAAAGTGTCGGTCAGTGGGATGACCGGTCATTAAAGAATGCTCTTGACTGGGCTGATTATTCCCAGGAGGTAAGATAATAGATACAAGTATATATATATATTATTATTGTACTGCAATTTGTAATTTCACAGATGGTTGGAGGCAGGCAGATGTCGATCTTCAGTCATAACTACCGAGTGCAGTTCTACTGAGCAGCTTTTGTCATGGCTGATTTGACTAATACTGGAATGGCAGGTCCGGCTGCGGAACGAAAAAGGCAGTTTTATGCCAAAGGATCTCACATCTTTTTCTTCTAACTTAGACTTCATTTTCATTTCAAATGCTATTATCATACATCATGTGTATCTTCTCCATGTGCTAATATTATCTGAAATTTTTCCCAGTTTGTATAATTAAAGAAGATTTCAATCAGAAATGCTTTGCAGATTTCTTTTTATCAATTTTGATGTACACACAGGCTGCTTCCCATACAATATCTGCTTGAGAATGCAATTGTTGTCCATTCATCTGACATGTCCCAGCCACCTTATTCTTTGACACCTGAATGTTGCCATAATGGATAGAGGCCTAGAACAATGTAGGACATCTGAGTTTGTTACTTTGTTCTGTCATTTGATCCTAACTATTTTCCTTAGTTGGTTAATATGGCAGATAGGTGACAGGAACTGTTAAAGGCTGTGGCTGAAAAGTGTTCCTTGTTGCAGTTTCCTCATATTCAAAGTCCGGCTTGCTGCCGGAGCTACTGAGTTTAGTGCTCTGTGCACACCGTGAGCTGTGCGTTTCATCCGTTTTTATTGTGTTTCGATATTCCGATTGCTTACGATGAATGATGATATCGTATGACGGGGAACAGATGGCTGTGTTCACTTTCTGTGCAGTTTCGCCTTATGTCTTTTTGCGTGTGCTGAGACTGCTGTGATGGGGACTGCAGCTACCTTTCTTTGTTTGGGAGATGATATATTATTTGGATGATTCCACTGGCATGGGCGGTTGAACAATTATGGATTTTAATTCATTTGCAGTGGTACCGGGGCCTTCCATAACCATAAGCATTTCCTTATTGCATGCACATGAAAATTCTGTAGTATTTGTTCATGTCTTGAATAGGTTTGTTAAGTTTCACATAAATACAGAGGTGTGCTAATTACGCAGCTTTGATGTATCATGAGCTTTGTCAATAATGTTAATTTTGTGTTATTCCAAACATCAATATTATATTATATCTCTTGTAAATATAATGTTGTTGATATACAATCTTTATCTTGATCCCTTCCATTGCTAATAGATGTCGCTTAAGGCTCAGTGTTTTTTTGCCATCCATCTCTGTTCTGGGCAAGATGTTCGATCTTATTCAATGAATCTTGTCCTGCCAACCTTGCAACATGACTTCTCTTATAAGTGTTCTTCTCCTGATGTTTCCCAAAGCCAGTTTTGAAATTATTTCTTCTCTCTTCTCATACATACTCAACATATGTCCATCTTCTCTTCCCAATTATAGATGAGATCATCGGTTTCGTGGCCAAATCTTTTACTGATATACAATAATACAGTGATAAAGAGGCTAAGTGATGAAAAACAAATGAGGATAGAGATCTATTTATTTTAATTGCTTTAAAAAAAATCAAGTATAGATAAAGGTGAAGTACGAGACTTGATCGACGTCTTAGTACATGAGTTTTCACCTATATGCGCGCGGTCACCTATCCAGAAGGGTTCGGAGGTTTCTGGATAGTGTCACTGCAAGCATCGAAACTCACTATAAAAAATAAAGTAAAGAGCCCCCGTCACGCCAAGTGGCGTATAGGGAATATGGTGTTAGTGACCATAAATTTTACAGACCTTCAGCAGATGATTTTTGGGGTAATGTGGTTGGCATTACACCCATGCCACTTTACTTTCCCAGAAAAAATCCGGTGCCCATTTAAGGCTGGGTGAACCCGGAAGCCGTCAGTTGGGATCGAACCCTACCTCTTGCCCTTTGTAGTCCAGTTCACTAACCACTGAGCTATCGGGGCTCCCTTCGAAACTCACTATGCAGGGTGGCATTCCTCACCTTCCCAGATTATTACACTGGTACACATTTCTGCCAGCGGCTGGGTCGGCCGCTGAGGTATTTTTTTTATCCCAACCATGAGTACAGTAACTGCTTCTGGTGGGAATCAAACACAGATTGTTCTAACGTCAGTAGCCTAGTTGGGTGGTTTTCTCAACTAGACTACCGAGACCCCCTAAAAAAATGAAGTATTCTTAGAAACACTCATAGTGTTCTGTGTGGCATCAAATATTTCACTTGTCCGTATCTGAGATGTCTTCCTCTTTTGTGTTGTATCTGCTTGTTGTAAAATGCTGCTTACTGGTAATCTCGTTACATACCCAAACCATTCAACTTGTCTCTGGTTATAGCTTAGGACTGTATTACCTGTAGTATTTTTTCTGGTTTCTTCATGTCTAATTTGACCTCTTGTCATGTAAAGGTGGGTTGAAAGCACACGTCATCAACAGGACTGAAAGTGGTCAGGTACTCACAGTTGATTTCATGCCTCAGGATATGCACACCAGAACAATCCATATCCTACTCCACCTTTTGGGGTGCCCCTAGAAGCAGACTAACCAGTCTGGCCAAGTACATAAAGATCAAGAGGGAGGGAAGGCAGTTCGGTACTCAATCACACGATGTTTAAGTTAGATGTCCTGGGCCGAAAGACACAAATGTGACAGCTTTGCTGCATGTGTCCGTTCAAGTGATTCTTTCTGGTCTGAATTTTCATTTGCTGAGACAGTGGTGGTCTGGTTGCATTCATCCGACCACAAAGTCAACATGGTTTTGGCGCCAGTGCATCGGGATTTGTACTGACTGACCATTGATTGAAGTGTAAATGTACCAAGTCCCAGCTTTGATCTGTATTCGACTGCAAGTTCGCCACCTGCTGGATTGTGGTCAGATTGAGTCTTTCACCGAAATGGAGGCCAGACTACATTTGTTGATTTGTTGGGACAGTGATTCTTTAGGTGCGCTCACTAACCATGAAGTCTGCACAGATTCAGCACAGGCGCATGAAGGCCATGCTGCCCCCAACAACTATTACAGCAACCCAGAAGTGTGCATCATGAGCTGTGTACCTTTTTTCAGAACACGACACGTTCATTAGAAATAGAACAGTCTGAATGATCAGGATGAATACTTTGTTCATCGTTGGAATGGGGACATAGCAGATATGGGAGTGCCCCACCTGCAGTGATGCCAATCCATTCTAAAGTCTATCTTTTAATGCTCTTATGCTATCAACATCCATGGTTGAAACAGACAGAACAACATTGGAAGAAGGAGTATGTTTTATATTACTCTTTTTGTGTTCAAAATCATCATATTATAAAATGGAATGTGTCGATATTAATAGCTTTAAGTACATTCATTTCAAGGAATTTTGAAGATAGTGAGGGCCTCAGTAGCCTAGTTGGGAAAACCGCCCGACCAAGTTATAGATGTTCAGACAACCTGTGTTCAATTCCTGCTGGAAGCAGTATGAGTTGTACTCATGGTTTGACTGCAGAACCCAGCTGCCGGCAGAAATGGGTACCAGGGTATTACTCTGGGAAGATGAGGAATGTCGCATCACATTGTGAGTTTTGATGCTTGAAGCGACACTATCCAGAAGTGTTTTTCTGGATAGGCGGCCGAGCACATATGGGTGGAAACTCGCATGCTACAACACTGATTCAAGTCTCATACTTTACGTTTACCTTTGAAGATAAATTTGTCTAGAGATCATTTAACTACTGAGTGTCACACTTAATTGTTCTTGTGTTAGCCTCTAGTCTAGAGATCATTTAACTACTGTCACACTTAATTGTTCTTGTGTTAACCCTAGCTATTCTGTTTGACACTTACAGATGTTCAGACAAATCAAAGGTCAATCATACGAAGATGATGTCAACAATCAGCTCAGTCAGATGACGGTCTTCTTGGATCCAGTATCATGCCTCAGACTTTCAGTTGACAATCTTTGCTGTGCTAAAGCTCTGCTGGTTGAGGTTTGTTTTAAGTTTTCAACATGATGATGAATGCTCTTTCAGGTGACTGATCATACTAGTCACAATTCTATAGATAACTGAATGTTTGCAATGCTAATGAAGCAAACTTTGTAATAAAATTTTATCAATAACCAATTTATAAAAATAACCAAACTTATTTCCAAAATTCTGTTGTTTAAAAATAATGAATTCAGTATTGAAACAGAAAAAAAGACAAATAGCATTTGCACAGTAATTTAGTGAGCTGACTGTTTGATTATGGTGAAGAATTGACTCTACAACATAATCTTCATTCCAACGTTATACCTCCAATACCAGACCTGGGCGTTAGACTCAAGAACAATTAGAAAGATTTATTGATAACTTGAGGAACACACATAATGTAATGTCCTTCGTGCAAATTCCAGCTGTTGCCTTAAAAAAATCCCATGCAATTACAAAATCATTAATTCTTAAAGGAGCTATGGATGACAGTATATTGCTGACATTGGAATTAATGATTGAAATTCGTAACAGGAGAAAATGAAGAAGATAAAGGGTAGTTTTGAAAGTGCATAATCTATCATAAACAAATATGATATCTGTCATAATCAAGTTAATAAGCTGTTTCTTATTTTGTACATTTGAAAAGATTTAAATTAACATTCTGTTGTATTTCTCTGTCCAGTCTTTACTGTCTAATCGGACACTCAAGCCATTATCAAAGGAAAAACTTGTCAGCCTCTTACAGGAGACTCAAGATAGTGTCAGGATCTTGGAGGAGGTAACTCCTACTCTGTTTATTATAATGTTACTGCTTTATGTGTCCTTTACTACTGCTTGTTTCAGTCTCAATTTGACATTTTAGCCATAAACCTGGAAATCATGCAGCACTTGTGGGAAAGGTCTCCTCAATCTACATTCCACTTACTCTTAAACTTGATATTTTATGCGTTTCCAATTTATGACATCACACAAAAATGTTTATATTGTAATTTAATTAACCCTACATTACGACACGCCTCACAGGTAGTTATCGTATTGGTTATTGGTTCCATAACCAATAACCAATACGATAACTACCTGTGAGGCGTGTCGTTACATTCCGTAGTACAAATTACTATCACTTAATTGTAACATTTGGAGCACTAAAAATGATATTTTCTTTGAACTTTTGACACACAACTGTGTGTTTACACTAGGAGAGACACAGGGACTTGGATTTCCTGGCTCAGGTTGATTTATCACCAGAGATTGGCCGCTTGGACCAGACATATTACTTTGTCTATTCATGTATATGGTCGCCGTAAATTCGTCAGTATGTTTGATTACCTTGTAGGGTTATTCACTATGTTTCCCCAAGTCATAAAGGGTTGTTTGATGTCAGCCGATGCCCTAGGAAATTTCCCTGGTCACAAAAGAAAGAAAGAAAAACAACCAAATTTGTTGAAATTTAGCAAATTTTTTTTTTTCATTATAGGATTGTATCTCACAGAATAAAAAAAAAATATATATATAAATCTTACATCAATAGATACAAATCCAACACTTAGGATCAAGGGTCATTATAAGTAATAATTATGAAAGTACACGGAAGGGTTGGTGGGGGTAGTGATGTTTGAACACGGAAAACTATCAAATTATTATTTGAAGAATTTGTGTTTTGATGCAGTAATTTTTGCTACGTTATCGTAATCTATGATTAATGTTATGTTATATCCACCGAACATTCCTGTATGGTGCAGAAATATGGACATTTGGTGAAAGGAAAGGAAAGCAAATAAGGAAGTTCTGAATCTACTAAAATGAAAAAAAAAAAAATAACTACTTAACATAAGTCGACTTAAACTAAAGATTTTTGGACTTGTGGATAGATACAATACCCAACTAAAAGTCATCTTGGAATGGAAGATAGACAAGGCAGAGGAAGTATAAAATGGACTAGTAACCTCAAAAGATGAACAGGTGAACCTATGACAACATGCACCATCAAGACAAGAGCCAGTGAAATGATGCCAACTTTCAATGTGGAGATGACACAATGAGTGAGTTAATAATAATGATAGTGATATTTTGTTCCAATTAATAATAATGATCGTGATATTTTGTTCCAATTAATAATAATGATAGTGATATGTTGTTCCAATTAATAATAATGATAGTGATATGTTGTTCCAATTAATAATAATGATAGTGATATTTTGTTCCAATTAATAATAATGATCGTGATATTTTGTTCCAGTTAATAATAATGATAGTGATATGTTGTTCCAGTTAATAATAATTATATTGATATTTTGTTGCAATTAATAATAATGAGCGTGATATTTTGTTCCAGTTAATAATAATGATAGTGACATTTTGTTGCAATTAATAATAATGATCGTGATATTTTGTTCCAATTAATAATAATGATAGTGATATGTTGTTCCAATTAATAATAATGATAGTGATATTTTGTTCCAATTAATAATAATGATCGTGATATTTTGTTCCAATTAATAATAATGATAGTGATATGTTGTTCCAGTTAGTGTGTAAAGAAACATTTCAAGGTTTTGTTTGGTCACTTTCATATGAAATGTTCAATTTTTTTTTTTACTTATATTTTAAAATAGAAGATTTTACTTTCTCTTATCAGTCTGAATGTACTATAGTACATTCTTCATATGGCATTTTATCATAGTACATTAATTTCTCATGAACGGTTCATAGTTCTGAGCAAATAAGTAAGAGTAACTAAAATACCAGTGTCAGACAGCTGTACCTCAAATGACATTAAACACAACAATCTATAATGCATATATAGATATACATTTATCAATGATGTATTATCAAAGTCACTTTAAATAGTAAAAAAAAAAAAAAGTAAAGTACCCCTGTCACGTATAGGGAATATGGTGTTAGTGACCATAAATTTTACAGACCCTCGGCACATGATGTTTGGGGTAATGTGGTCGGTATTACGCCCGTGCCGTTTTACTTTCCTAGAAAAAAAATCCGGTACCCATTAAAGGCTGGGTGAACCCGGAAGCCGTTGGTTGGGATCGAACCCTACCTCTTGTCCTTTGTAGTCCAGTTCACTAACCACTGAGCTATCACGGCTCCTGCTTTAAATAGTAGTCTTTTTTATATCAAGAATTAGAATAATAAGAACTGCAGAAATAATGGCATAGTCATAGCTCATGAATGAGTCTAATTAAAGAAAGAAAGAAGTCCATTATTCTCTTGATATTTGAAGTTAAAGAAGAGTTTGGTGGACAATGAAGTTCTGAAACAGCTAAAAATGAAGAAAGAGCTATTTAGCACAATTCTAACAAGACAGATGATATATTTTGGTACTTCAAGAGATACTGTGTAACTTACTGAAAATTTTTTTTTTTTTGGGTGGGGGATACAGGGTAAATGAGGTAGAGGGGTTAAAGACAAGGATGTATCTTGTCACTGCTTCTTTTCCTTGTGGCCATAGATTGGATCATGTAATCAGTTGCTGCCGACAAACCAAGAGGAATTGCATGGGATCTTACTGGACATCTTGAAGATACTGACTTAGCAGATGATGTTGGACTGCTTGCCCACTGCCACCAAAACATACAAGAGAAGATAGATAGAGTAGATCAGCTTGCTAACTCTGTAGGACTAGAACTAAATCTCTGAGAAAACTAAGATTATGAAGTTAAATGTCAAAAGTACAAAGTTACATTTAGAGGAGTGAGACTAGAAAATATATGGATCACTTTAAATACTTAGGAAACTATATTTCATCAAATAGTGACATTGAGAAAGAGGTCTCTACTAGAATAGGCATGTCAACTCAGATATTCAACAGACTTAGAAACAAGTGGTGTTCAACAAGGAAGGGGTTAAGGCAAAGAAATGCAAATAATGCATAAAATGCGAAGCTGCAGTAAAGCTGAATGAACATTGATGACTGCTTCGGACTTACTGATCTACCTGAGGATGACCTCTCCAGGTTTATCGACTATATTGGTGGCTATCACAAAGCTATCAAGTTCACATCCTGTATGTCCACTTCCTCTGTCACCTTCCTAGATCTTATCGTTTCTTTGGGTACTTCTGGCCTCCACACCTCGGTTTTCTATAAACCCACGGACGCCCATTGTTATCTTCTCTACACTTCATCCCATTCACTTTCTTGTCGTGATTCTATTCCATTCTCCCAGTTATTGCATCTCTGTCGCATCTGCCAGGATAACCAAGATTGCCTCCTACAGTCTCACCTCATGTTAGGTTTCTTTAGCCGCCGTCTTTATCCAGACTCGATCCTCCAGTCTGCCCTGAAGCGGGTCCTCCTTATTTCCCATCCCGAGGCACTCACACCTTCCAACCGCCCTCCCTCTGAGAGAACTATACTCCCCCTTACATATCATCCTCACAACTTAGCTGCTGTGAAGATACTCAACCGCTACCGTTCCATTCTCCTCTCTGATCCCACTACCCGTCTACTTTTTAGTGATCCCCCGATGATCACTTTCAAGCACGACAGGAATTTGAGAGATATTTTGGTTAGAAGCCATCTCCCTCGCTCCCACCCTCAACACTTCGGTACGGCCCCTTGTGGCCGTAACTGTATCACCTGTGCCTATGTGCTCCCTATTGACTCGGTCTTATTCCCTAATGGACGGTTCGAGATCAAGCATGGCTTCACATGTGTGTCCCACAACATCATTTATGCCATCATATGTCAACGATGCCACATGACCTATATTGGTGAGTCTGGGAGAAGATTAGCGGAAAGATTTTGTGAACATCTACGGGATGTCCAACAGAATACTGGTACTCCAGTGTCTTCCCACTTCAACTCCCCTGATCACAAGGGTAAAGATGACATCTGTGTCACTAGAATTGTCCTTTGTTACTCTGGTGACCGCAGCCGCTTTATTTTGGAAAATCGCCTCATAGTCCAGTATGGTTCGCTGACCCCACGAGGCATGTATGTATCACACTCATACACAGAGTTTCCTTTTGGTTGCTCCTTCCCTTTTGCATAGCCTTCTCTACTGCACATATTTGGGATCTTTGGTCTATCTACTATACCATGCTATTTATAGTTCTTCTCCTCTAGTCCCTTATGGGACACTTCGGTGTTCTCCTCTATACCTTTTTTCTGTGCTCCTTACCCCTCATTGGTTTTTATTGTACCCCACTCTCAGACATCTCACTCTTACCGCCTTTTGAGCACCTGTTAGTCTACTGTTCTATTCTTTCTCCTTTGTGTTTGCACACTGACCCCTGTGTGAACTCCTCTGGTTCAGTGTGCATTTGCGCACATTTTTGCACATTTCTACACATTCACGACAGCCACACTTTTGTTACAATTTCCTTTTCATACACACAAGATAGACATTCTTAGTTTATTTTCTTTAACATATTTAGAATATTTTTGTTTTAATGTTTCGTTATTAGTTTTGTGTGTGTGTGTTTCTTGTCTGTTCCTGCTGAAGGCCTATTGGGCCGAAACATCGTTTAGTCTGTGTCGTCCACTTATCACATAAAGCTTCTAACATACCATTTTTTTGTATTTTTTAATTTTTCCTGGTGTTCAACTCGTCAGCTTCTCAGCACCAAGCTTAGAATTCATGAGTCAAATGTGTCATCCATACTCTTATATGCTGCAGAAATGTGGAGAATGAACCATAAGATACAAAGTTGAATCAGAGAATTTGAAGGTCACTGTCATAAGAAGATTCAAAATATCCATTGGATCAACACATTACGAACAAAGAAGTTGCCATAAGATCAGGCATTAACAAATCAAGAATTGAAAAGAAGACATTGGAAATGGCTAGGCTACATTCTATGAGTGGAACGAACCAGGCATCTGCACCTAGCATTAACATGGACACCACCTGGCAAATGATGAAGAGACAGACCATTGGGGACATGGCGATGAACTATACATGATAAAATGAAAGAGACTGGCAAGTGTTGTCAATGCTTGCTCCAGATTTGATGGAGATCTCCTGTGAGTGCCCTATGCTCTGATCAGAGTTCAGAGGATTAAGAATAAGACCATCAAGGCAGTGGTATGAAGTTAACCTTCAATGTAATGGTCATTATTTCAGCAAGTCAATGATGTTCTCTGTTAACAATTATTTTTTTTTAACCAACAAATTAGTGGTGATTCCACAGGTGCAACTTAAATCTTGTGAGTCTAGCAAGAGCTTGCAAGTATGCACAGAGCTACTAAATACATTGACCAGCAAAATTGATGTTATTTTCCCTCAGTCCTTTAAGTTTGAGTGTCAGGCTAAAGCTTTGTTGCAGAACTTGGTAGCTGCTGTTCAAAATGTTCACAAAATGCAGCGGTAAGTGTCTTTGGTATCTGCTTATATGTAGTATCATTGTATGTTTGTGATTGTCTACAGTCAATCTTAGTTGATTCTTCTAGTATCCAACTACACTCACCTGTTTATGTATATTTATTGTTATACTTTGGGCTTTCAGGGGACCAGGTGATATAGAGGTAAGACATTGCTCTCTGGGCTGGAAGGTCTCGGGTTTGAATCCCACCACAGGGAGTAGAAATTTTTCACTTTGAATCCGTGACTTTACCCTTCCCTCCTGATAATAGAGATAAAACAGGAGGTCCCATATGCATTAAAGAACCCCTGGTAGTTAAACATTGAAAAGAGTAGTCCAAAAATGGCTCTTAATATTTTTTTTTCGTTCGCCAGCTTTTACCTCGGACGAAGTCCCTAGAGACTAGGAACTGAATTTTGCGTGTTATCCATTTTTCCCTGGCAGCCGTGTGCACAGGGGTCCCTTGCCGCACAGGCAGATAAATCAAACTTCGGAGGTACATATTTTTTCCGTCGATGAATAATTGACGTTTCAAGCCGGGCCTCGCTGCTGAGACTAGGGGTGGTTGCCGCAGAGAGAAAAAATAAATAAAAATCCCAACCGGTGAAGCCAGGATTTGAACCCACAACCTCTCTGTCTCGAGGCCGGCACCTTGCCTCGAGACCTACCACTCCCCCAATATTACCTCTTAATATGAAGCTAACTGACTGGGAGAAGCTAGCTAAAGTCAGACCTAGCAGACTGTAAGTGCTTCTCTGAAAGCAGGGGGATGTAATTTGAGAAAAGCTGATAACTCTAGATGAGCAGAAAAAGTCACCTTTAACAAGATTTGACACGGGCATTTAATCTTTTACCTCTCATAATTGTTCACACCTTGCTCTTGACATCAACAGCCTAGGTTGTAAAATCCCTAAGTAACTGGAGGTCATATTGTTCTGACCTACTTTTGCGAGTGCCATCATGGAGCTTGCACTATAGATAATTAGATTTGCAGGGTTACATTCATTACATGTACCATAATGAAACAAAATATTTCGTTTCTGGTGGTGGTGTCATGTTAATAAGTAGATAAATTCCACATTTATGTTTCGGCTCAAATCTATTGTTGTGTTACTGACACTGTTTTCTTTGTCCAGCGTGTCAGTTTGCTAAAATAACAAATAGCACAACAAGCCCAGTGTTGTATAAGATAATAGGATGGATCTATCTATCTTTCGTTCGCCTGAAGCATTGTCTATATCTGCAATGTCGTTTCCTGTATAAATGTTACTGTCTTTTGTAATTCTTGCAGTGGCCCATATAGTTTTGTCTGTAGTGTTGTATCTATGGGCCAATGGATTTTCCTCAGTCTACTATATTCAGTGCAGTCTTGAAGTATGTGTTCAGCAGTCTGGGGCGCCTGTCCACATGTACAAGTAGTTGAGGTGCCGATCTTGAATTTTGTATACATGTGACTATGGAGTCGATTGTGTCCTGTTCTGAGACGTATAATGATAACTTGTTCATATCTATTCATATTATAAAAGGCATCCTGATTTGGGGCTTGTGGTCCTCTGATTGATTTGATTATCTGTTTCTTATGATGGTATGTAACAGGTGTATCTAGTTGTGTGCCTGTTGAACCTTCCTTTGCCAACTGATCTGCTTTCTCATTTCCTGGTATTCCACAGTGAGATGGGATCCACTGCAGGGCAATCCTGTGGTGCTTGCAGAGTTCAGTCAATAAGGTCTGCAGATGTGGTAATTTTCTGGATTGTAGTGCCTGGAGTACTGATCTTGCATCTGTCAAAAACACTACAGGCTGCGGGCTAAGATTAATGTTCAGCAGTTTTTCTATTGCTAACTTTATTGCTTGTATTTCTGCATCATAATTGTGACAATATTTCCCTGTTGCTATTTTATTCATATCCCTAGTGTTATTTGGGTATTCTATATATGCACCTGCTCCCCCATTTTTTACTGCATTCTGTGCTGATCCATCTGTATACACACGAATCCATAGGTCTTGTGGGTATTCTTCATCCAGGAAACTGAGAGTTATTGTTTTTCGCTGTAGACTATTCTGTTCCTCTTTATCAACTATTCCTTTCACTTCTGTCCGTATTTGAACTGATAATCCAGATTCCTCTGTCCAGGGAGTCTGTTCTGGTATGGGCAGTAGGGGGTTAACAGCTCTTGCATGTCTGGTGTTTGTCTACTAATACGCTTGGCTTGGTGGATAAAACTGCTTCTCTTAAGTCGTCCCAATGCAAGATTTTGGAATCGGTCCTTCATTGGATGTCTCGGCATGCAAGCAAATTTTTCTGCCTGTATCAGCACCTTTGTGTCCCTCCGTTCTCTCAGTGCTGGTATCCTCCACAATTTCTCCATCTCTAATATTGGTGTTGATTTCATTGCTCCTGTGATGACCCTAAGTGCCTGGTTTTGTACTTTATCCAGTTCTTGAAGTGTGGTGTTTGATGCTGAACACCATGCAGATGATCCATATTCTAAATGTGGGCGTATACTCTGTTGGTAAACTTTACTGAATATTTTCCCACTCGCACCCCACGTAGTTCCACACAGCTTTCTTAGAATAGCCAATTTTCTCCTTGCTTTTTGGGTTGCCTTATTTATCTGCTGTTTCCAAGATAGTTTGTTATCAAATGTAACTCCGAGATACGTAGCCTGTATGTCTTCTTTCACAGGCTCATTGTTTATATAGATGGCTCCTGCTTTTTGTTTTGGGGAAAGAGTGAAAAGTGTAGTACTGCATTTGTCTGTATTGATGCTGATACACCATCTATTTGTCCATGAATTCAGTGCATTCATAGCTCTTTGTAACAATTTGGAGGCCACTGTTGCATACTCCTCTGTGCACCACATTACCAAGTCATCTGCATACATTGCCACTTTGATACCATGTGGTAGTTCAGTAACTAGGTCATTGATGTAGATCAGAAAAAGTGTTGGAGATAGTACCCCTCCCTGTGGAACGCCCTGGCGCAGTAAGACCTTCTTACTCTTAAGACCATCCAGTTGCACTCTGGCTCTCCTGTTATGCAGGTATGCTTTGACCCATTTGTACATCCTGCCATTTACTCCATAATTTCTCAGTTTCTTCAAAAGCCCTTCCTTCCATACCTTATCAAATGCTTTCTTTAGGTCTATCCATGCTGCTAGTACAGTTTCTTTTCTTGAAACGCATCCTCAATTTCCTGGGAAAGATAGGTTGCCTGATCTTCGGTAGAGTAACACTGTCTAAAGCCTGCTTGTTGTGGGACAAGGAGATTTTCACTTTCCAGGTACCACTGCAGTCTGAGATTGATTATACGTTCCATTGTTTTACACAAACAGCTTGTAAGGCTGATTGGTCTATAGCTGGATGTCATTGAACCATCTTTTCCTGGCTTTAGTAATGGTATCATAATTGCTTCTCTCCATGCCTGTGGCACTTTACCTGTGATCCAGCAAATGTTGTAGATCTGCAGTAGTTTTGCTTTAGCTGCAGTTCCCAAGTTCTTAATCATTTCATTAGACACTCCATCACTACCTGGTGACTTTTTCATTTTTAATTTGGATATTGCCAGCTCTAGCTCTCTTTGTGTAATGGGTATTTCCATGACTTCATGTGCAGTCTCTTCTTGTCTTGCATTTTGTTGTTTTAGACGGGTCTCTTGACGTTTCTCTAGGCTAATTTCAATATTGTTGTCATTTGCAAAGGAGTCTGCAAAGTGATTTGCTGCATGTTTACCTGTTAGAATGTTTCCATCCTTCTTCAGTGTAATTTTTGTGTTCCCTTCTGTACCCTCATCATTCAGCTGTTTTACAAGCTTCCACACTTTTCTTGTGTCTCGTTCTAGATTCATGTACTCTGTTTTCTCTTTCCAACTTCTCCGTCTGGCTTGTAGTTTAGCCCATTGAAATTTGGCTTTAGCATGCTGATAGTTATTGTGGTGTTCCTGGCAGGGGTTATTTTCTGCTTGTTTTCGAGATGTTTCCATGTCATTGTGCAGTTGCTCTAGTTCACTATTCCAGTATGGTTTGTAGTGTTTCCGTGCCCCTCTGGGTATTGTTTCACTGGCAGCTTGTATTATTAGTCTACTGAATTCATCAACTATTTTGTTGATGTCTCTATCTGTATTTAGATCTTTAGTCAGTACACTGGTGTAATGTTGATACATTTTCCAGTCTGCCTTTTTGTAATTCCATCTGGAGAGAGTGCTGCTCTCCCTGACGGCCTCATTTTGCACCACTAAAAAGACAGGTCGGTGGTCGCTGCCTCCAAGTTGTTTCCCAACAATACGTGTGATATTCCAATCCAGGTCTGGTGAATGGAAAGCAAGGTCTGGTGTAGATGTGGTATGCCATGATCTGGAATAGAATGTTGGTGGATCTGTTGCCTGGTTTAATAGTATAAGCCCATTGTCATCCTGCCAATTTCAAGTTCTTCACCTCTCTTGTCCATATCTTCATAGCCCCAGCTCTGTGAATGGCTGTTAAAGTCTCCACATACAATTATTCTTTCTTTTAATGTAATTGTGTCTAGTGCTAGTGGGCGGTCACTCGGACAGTAGTAGTTTAGTAGATGGAAGTCTGTATTTCCTGTCCTGAGGTGCAGTATTTGATATTCCGCCCCATCCATATACACTTCAATCTGACATGCATTAATGTTGTTCCTTACAAGAGTCAGTATTCCGCCCTTTTGTCTGTTTTTCCTGTCAGATCGGTAGCACTGGTATCCCCTAATCTTCAAGGCTATGTCGTTGTTTAGATGGGTTTCCTGCAAACAGCATATGCTTACTTGTTCTTCATGCAGGATATTTTCTAATTCTATCTTTTTACTGTACCCATCTCTTTTGCTGTTGATGCCTTCAGCATTCCAGTGCATTATTTTGAGTGGTCTTATTTTGGGTTGGCCAGTAACTCTATTCTCTCGCCCCCTGACTCCACAGAGCGATTGAGAAGGACATCCAGTAATATAGGTTGGGCCCTTTCGAGGCTGAGGGCCCGGCGCTGCACCTGCCTGAGTGTCCATCACAGGGCGAGTGCCATATCGATTTGCAGTTATAGGCATGCTTCCCATTGGCGTGAGTGCGTGGCATCCTGATTTTTGTAGTGCGCCTTTTGGCTGGTTGCCTCCGACTTCAGCACTTAAAATTGCTAGAGCAGACTGTGGTCTTGCACGGGTGTAGGAAGGCCTGGCCAGTCTTGGTTTTCAGTCCCTGGTGACTGTTAAGCCCCATCCCCACGACAAGGAGCTGGCCTTGATGGGGAATAGGATGGATAATATTCATGCCAATAGATATACGCAGCTGTTTGCTGATGATTTGCATCAATAGATGTTTGCAGCTGTTTGATGATAATTCACGCCAATATATGTCCACAGCTGTTTGCTGATGATACATGCCAATAGATGTTCACAGCTGTTTGATGATGATTCATGCCAATAGATGTTCGCAGACGTTTGATGATAATTCATGCCAATAGATGTTTGCAGCTGTTTGATGATGATTCATGCCAATAGATGTTTGCAGCTGTTTGATGAGGATTCATGCCAATAGATGTTCGCAGACGTTTGATGATAATTCATGCCAATAGATATTTGCAGCTGTTTGATGAGGATTCATGCCAATAGATGTTTGCTGATGATTCATGCCAATAGATGTTCGCAGACGTTTGATGATGATTCATGCCAATAGATATTTGCAGCTGTTTGATGAGGATTCATGCCAATAGATGTTCGCAGACGTTTGATGATAATTCATGCCAATAGATGTTCGCAGACGTTTGATGATAATTCATGCCAATAGATGTTTGCAGCTGTTTGATGATGATTCATGCCAATAGATGTTTGCAGCTGTTTGATGATGATTCATGCCAATAGATGTTCGCAGACGTTTGATGATAATTCATGCCAATAGATATTTGCAGCTGTTTGATGAGGATTCATGCCAATAGATGTTTGCTGATGATTCATGCCAATAGATGTTTGCAGCCGTTTGATGATGATTCATGCCAATAGATGTTTGCTGATGATTCATGCCAATAGATGTTTGCAGCCGTTTGATGATGATTCATGCCAATAGATGTTTGCAGCTGTTTGATGAGGATTCATGCCAATAGATGTTTGCTGATGATTCATGCCAATAGATGTTTGCAGCTGTTTGATGAGGATTCATGCCAATAGATGTTTGCTGATGATTCATGCCAATAGATGTTTGCAGCTGTTTGATGATGATTCATACCAATAGATGTTTGCTGATGATTCATGCCAATAGATGTTCGCAGCCGTTTGATGATGATTTATGCCAATAGATGTTTGCAGCCGTTTGTTCATATTTTAGAAGTCTTGGTAAATTTTCTCAATTTTGAAACATGGCTTGAGTATATCATATGTGTCTCATATGTAACGATTGTCTCATCTTGGTATCATGTCAGTATAGTCAACAACAAGACAGTCTCGCAAGTCAGTTATGTTAAACTAGGTTCATCAGCATGCAGTGACTAATTGTGCCAGTTCCATGTTGCTTGACAAATCCTCTCATTCATCCAGCATATTGCTCTGTCCCGGCAACACCAGCCTTCACTCCCAGTCAGTCATTCTTCACACAATCTAGATAGCCATGTATTTGTAATTCTGTCAAAGTCCTTTGTTTGATCCATCTGATGTTGATTATAAAGAGAGAAAATGCTGGATAACTTGGTGTCATGGCATGGAAAACAGTCAACAACAGAACTGATACAATGCACTGTAGATAGAAGATTATGGAAGGACATGATCGCCTATGCCAACCGGTATGGCACATGATGATGGTGTTGATTGTTAATGATATCTGCCCGATCCATTGGCTGTCCAGCAGTTAATATTGCTGAAGTGGTCAGTCTGTGTTGTTAGTCCTCAACACCAGGATGGCCCGAGACAGGTCATTATAATAGTCAGCAACAACAGACAGTCCCATAAACTGTCTGGACATGAGGTCAGTAGCCATCCTGACCTGTTTAAAACCACAGAGACCTCAAAACAAACAAAGAAATGTGAAGCAACTACATCCACATTGATGGTCAGATATAATCAATGATAAATCAACCCAAATATTGCAAGTAGGAACTGTGGTCAAGCAGCTTTGAGGAGGAACCTCAATAAATGTTACAATTAATGTCTATATTTGTACTTATTAAATAAAGATTTGTGCAGTTTGTATATCTTCTTGCAATATTTGTTCATCTTAAGGTGTGAGAACTATCTCGATGCTGTATATGACAAACTCTGTGAAACTCAGGAGGGATGGGTATGTATTTGTTGTTGCGTGCTTGTATGTATTCTTTTGTAGTTAATGTGAATTTAGTCACCCAGCAAGGGGACTGGGTGGTCCAGAGGTAAGACATCTGCCTCTGGAAACAAAAGGTCCCGGGTTTGATTCCCACCACAGACAGTGGAAATATTTCAGAAATCAAATCTGTGGTTTCCTCATGGCTGATCCTCCTTAGGTCTCTGGATAGTGAGATCTGATGTCTAGCCCTCTTGGGATACGGTGAAAAACAGCAGGTCCCATGTGCACTCGCGCATGTTAAAGAAAACTTTTGCTGTAAATTAGCGACACAGTTCCCCCTTAACGGGTAAATGCTAAGAAGAGTTTTCATTGCATGTCAGACAAACCTATAAATGTTCAGATTCCTTATTTGACATGCTGTGACTGATGTCATACAAACCTATAAATGTTCAGATTCCTTATTTGACATGCTGTGACTGATGTCAGACAAACCTATAAATGTTCAGATTCCTTATTTGACATGTTGTGACTGATGTCAGACAAACCTATAAATGTTCAGATTCCTTATTTGACATGTTGTGACTGATGTCAGACAAACCTATATGTGTTCTGATTCCTTATTTGACATGCTGTGACTGATGTCAGACAAACCTATATGTGTTCTGATTCCTTATTTGACATGCTGTGACTGATGTCAGACAAACCTATATGTGTTCTGATTCCTTCTTCGGTATGTTGTGACTGATGTCAGACAAACCTATAAGTGTTCTGATTCCTTCTTCGGTATGTTGTGACTGATGTCAGACAAACCTATATGTGTTCTGATTCCTTCTTTGGTATGTTGTGACTGATGTCAGACAAACCTATATGTGTTCTGATTCCTTCTTTGGTATGTTGTGACTGATGTCAGACAAACCTATAAGTGTTCTGATTCCTTCTTCGGTATGTTGTGACTGATGTCAGACAAACCTATATGTGTTCTGATTCCTTCTTCGGTATGTTGTGACTGATGTCAGACAAACCTATATGTGTTCTGATTCCTTATTTGACATGCTGTGACTGATGTCAGACAAACCTATATGTGTTCTGATTCCTTCTTCGGTATGTTGTGACTGATGTCAGACAAACCTATATGTGTTCTGATTCCTTCTTCGGTATGTTGTGACTGATGTCAGACAAACCTATATGTGTTCTGATTCCTTATTTGACATGTTGTGACTGATGTCAGACAAACCTATGTGTTCTGATTCCTTCTTCGGTATGCTGTGACTGATGTCAGACAAACCTATATGTGTTCTGATTCCTTATTTGACATGCTGTGACTGATGTCAGACAAACCTATAAGTGTTCTGATTCCTTCTTCGGTATGTTGTGACTGATGTCAGACAAACCTATATGTGTTCTGATTCCTTATTTGACATGCTGTGACTGATGTCAGACAAACCTATATGTGTTCTGATTCCTTATTTGACATGCTGTGACTTATGTCAGACAAACCTATATGTGTTCTGATTCCTTCTTCGGTATGTTGTGACTGATGTCAGACAAACCTATATGTGTTCTGATTCCTTATTTGACATGCTGTGACTGATGTCAGACAAACCTATATGTGTTCTGATTCCTTCTTCGGTATGCTGTGACTGATGTCAGACAAACCTATATGTGTTCTGATTCCTTATTTGACATGCTGTGACTGATGTCAGACAAACCTATATGTGTTCTGATTCCTTCTTCGGTATGCTGTGACTGATGTCAGACAAACCTATAAGTGTTCTGATTCCTTCTTCGGTATGTTGTGACTGATGTCAGACAAACCTATATGTGTTCTGATTCCTTATTTGACATGCTGTGACTGATGTCAGACAAACCTATATGTGTTCTGATTCCTTATTTGACATGTTGTGACTGATGTCAGACAAACCTATAAGTGTTCTGATTCCTTCTTCGGTATGTTGTGGCTGATGTCAGACAAACCTATATGTGTTCTGATTCCTTATTTGACATGCTGTGACTGATGTCAGACAAACCTATATGTGTTCTGATTCCTTATTTGACATGCTGTGACTGATGTCAGACAAACCTATATGTGTTCTGATTCCTTATTTGACATGCTGTGACTGATGTCAGACAAACCTATATGTGTTCTGATTCCTTCTTCAGTATGTTGTGACTGACAATATCAATTCTGTGTTGGTTTAATAGTCTTTTGTTCCCAGCAAAACTCTTTTGTCTGGATTTCCCCTTCTGACTTGCTGGCCAAGTGGCTACAGCAGTATACGTTTTGTGTTGTCTTGTTTAAAAAAAAAAATAAAGAAGATTAAGAAAAGAATCCCGTCACACCTTGAATGTGGTGTAAGTGCTAACATTTTTCAACAATCTGCACATTTTTTTATAAATATCTTGACAGCACCACACTCGAACTGTGTTTCTTTCTCAGAAAAAACTTGCACTGATTTGAGGATGAGTGAATCTAAAGTCATTGACTCAAATCTTTCTCTAACCCCAGCTCTACCATGGCAAACAACAGTAAGGTTCCTCCATTTGCAAGGTGTCCCAAATCTGACACAAACTGTTCATCTCTGTTTGCACTTCTCTTTGTCAGATTGCCATTGGTCTACTACCTCTCTCTCACTTGTCATCTACCCAGTGTCCACTGCACAGTACTTGTGATCATTGCCTAATCTATTCTGAGCTTATGATGTGATCATTGCTGAATACCAAATTTAAATCATACAAAAGTACACCTCCAATATTTAAATCATACAAAAGTAGACCTCCAAGATTTAAATCATACAAAAGTACACCTCCAATATTTAAATCATACAAAAGTACACCTCCAATATTTAAATCATACAAAGGCACAGAAAGTGCACCTCCAATACTTAAATCATACAAATACACAGAAAGTACACCTCCAATACTTAAATCATACAAATACACAGAAAGTACACCTCCAATACTTAAATCATACAAATACACAGAAAGTACACCTCCAATATTTAAATCATACAAAAGCACAGAAAGTACACCTCCAATACTTAAATCATACAAAAGCATAGAAAGTACACCTCCAATACTTAAATCATACAAAAGCACAGAAAGTACACCTCCAATACTTAAATCATACAAATACACAGAAAGTACACCTCCAATACTTTAATCATACAAATACACAGAAAGTACACCTCCAAGATTTAAATCATACAAATACACAGAAAGTACACCTCCAATACTTAAATCATACAAATACACAGAAAGTACACCTCCAATACTTAAATCATACAAATACACAGAAAGTACACCTCCAATAAATCATACAAAAGCACAGAAAGTACACCTCCAATACTTAAATCATACAAAAGCACAGAAAGTACACCTCCAATACTTAAATCATACAAATACACAGAAAGTACACCTCCAATACTTAAATCATACAAAAGCACAGAAAGTAGACCTCCAAGATTTAACCCTAGATTACTAAACCATCACAAAAATGACCGCATCACAATACAAATTTTTGAAAATTTGACAGTTTGCCATGTTCAAACATTTGCCTCCTCTATTTACCTTCCTAATTACAACTTCTGGTGACCTCTGAGTGTTGGATTTGTTTCCTTTCGTGTTGGGTTTTCCCCCTCATTTTGTGAGATATGATCTCCTATATAGTGCAAACAAAATTTGCCACTTTTCAAGAAATTTGTTGCTTTTCCTTTTTTTTTATTCTGTGATCAGAGAAATTTCCTTGGTTGTGAGTTGACATCAAACAAACCTTTGTAACTTTGGAAACACACAGCGAATAACGCAATAAGGTAGCTGAACACACTACCGTACATCACACAATACCATACCATACCGGAAAAAGTTGTATAATAGAGTTATCACCAACCTTGAGCTGACCAGAGCTTTCTTCAAACTTTTCAACATTGCAATTCAACATTTCAACATTGGCATTCAATATTTCAACATTGGCATTCAACATTTCAACATTGGCATTCAATATTTCAACATTGGCATTCAACATTTCAACATTGGCATTCAATATTTCAACATTGGCATTCAACATTGGCATTCAACATTGGCATTCAATATTTCAACATTGGCATTCAATACTTTAACATTGGCTTTCAACATTGGCATTCAACATTTCAACATTGGCATTCAACAATTCAACATTGGCATTCAACATTTCAACATTGGCATTCAACATTTCAACATTGACATTCAACATTTCAACATTGGCATTCAACATTTCAACATTGGCATTCAACATTGTCATTCAACATTTCAACAATGGATGCAGAAGAAAAGGTTTAGATTTGATAACAACTATTGTAAACCTTTTCATCGTTTGTTGACATCCCCTCCAGCATGTGTTACTGTACATGTGATGTCATATGTGTATTCTAAATGTACCAGTACAGACAACATTGCTTGTTGGTGTTTCCCTGGCTTCACCCTGTGTTGTCTGTCTTCTTAACGTGTTGGGAAATTTTAAAAATATAGAAAAAACCAGTATGGTTAAAAAGCTTCAAGTAACAAGTGGACAACACAAACCAGAACGATGTTTCGGCTCAATAGGCCTTCAGCAGGAACAAACATACAACACACTTACAATAGTAGGAAACTCTTTGTACAGAGCTTTGCAGCAGGAGGCAATCTGATCATCAGAAGCAGATTCTGTCGAGTAAGTGTAAGTGTTTCGGCCCTTTAGTTGCAGCAGTTGGGATTTTTATTTGTGATTTCTCTCTGTGGTACCCACCCCTGGTCTCAGCAATGAAGCCCGGCTTGAAATGTCAATTACTCATCGACAACAACAAAAAATGAGTACCACGAAGTAGGAGTTATCTGCCTGTGTGGCAAGGGGCCCCTGTGCACATGGCTGCCAGGAAAAAATGGATCAACACCTTAAGCTCAGTTCCTAGTCTCTAGGGACTTCGTCAGAGGTGAAAGCTGGCGAATGCACACACAAATATATATATAATTTCTGGATCCATAACAACAACAGAAGAAATGGTATCTGTTATTTATTGATGATGCTGATTTGTTGCTGTCAATTGCTGAATGAAAATAATTGTCATTTCTCAGGGTATTCTGGTCTGTTTGTTCTCTGTGAATGTTGGCAATGTAATCTGTGATGAAGCCTTGAGCCTGGATGTTGTGCTGAACTACCTCTTGAAACGATTGGAACAAGCAATCAAAGTGGAAGGCAGTGCAAGGTAAGTCATTTTGTGGAGATTTTCTGGCCATGGTCTGCTTGGTCTGTGTTTGAGTACCAGCTGGAAGCATCAGGTTTGGGTCTACATACCAGCTGGAAGCATCAGGTTTGAGTCTACATACCAGCTGGAAGCATCAGGTTTGAGTCTACATACCAGCTAGAAGCATCAGGTTTGAGTCTACATACCAGCTGGAAGCATCAGGTTTGGGTCTACATACCAGCTGGAAGCATCAGGTTTGAGTCTACATACCAGCTGGAAGCATCAGGTTTGAGTCTACATACCAGCTGGAAGCATCAGGTTTGAGTCTACGTACCAGCTGGAAGCATCAGGTTTGGGTCTACATACCAGCTGGAAGCATCAGGTTTGAGTCTACATACCAGCTGGAAGCATCAGGTTTGAGTCTACATACCAGCTGGAAGCATCAGGTTTGAGTCTACATACCAGCTGGAAGCATCAGGTTTGAGTCTACATACTAGCTGGAAGCATCAGGTTTGGGTCTACATACCAGCTGGAAGCATCAGGTTTGAGTCTACATACCAGTTGGAAGCATCAGGTTTGAGTCTACATACTAGCTGGAAGCATCAGGTTTGAGTCTACATACCAGCTGGAAGCATCAGGTTTGAGTCTACATACCAGCTGGAAGCATCAGGTTTGAGTCTACATACCAGCTGGAAGCATCAGGTTTTAGTCTACATACCAGCTGGAAGCATCAGGTTTGAGTCTACATACCAGCTGGAAGCATCAGGTTTGAGTCTACATACTAGCTGGAAGCATCAGGTTTGAGTCTACATACCAGCTGGAAGCATCAGGTTTGAGTCTACGTACCAGCTGGAAGCATCAGGTTTGGGTCTACATACCAGCTGGAAGCATCAGGTTTGAGTCTACATACCAGCTGGAAGCATCAGGTTTGAGTCTACATACCAGCTGGAAGCATCAGGTTTGAGTCTACATGCCAGCTGGAAGCATCAGGTTTGAGTCTACATACTAGCTGGAAGCATCAGGTTTGGTCTACATACCAGCTGGAAGCATCAGGTTTGAGTCTACATACCAGTTGGAAGCATCAGGTTTGAGTCTACATACTAGCTGGAAGCATCAGGTTTGAGTCTACATACCAGCTGGAAGCATCAGGTTTGAGTCTACATACCAGCTGGAAGCATCAGGTTTGAGTCTACATACTAGCTGGAAGCATCAGGTTTGAGTCTACATACCAGCTGGAAGCATCAGGTTTGGGTCTACATACCAGCTGGAAGCATCAGGTTTGAGTCTACATACCAGCTGGAAGCATCAGGTTTGAGTCTACATACCAGCTGGAAGCATCAGGTTTGAGTCTACGTACCAGCTGGAAGCATCAGGTTTGGGTCTACATACCAGCTGGAAGCATCAGGTTTGAGTCTACATACCAGCTGGAAGCATCAGGTTTGAGTCTACATACCAGCTGGAAGCATCAGGTTTGAGTCTACATACCAGCTGGAAGCATCAGGTTTGAGTCTACATACTAGCTGGAAGCATCAGGTTTGGGTCTACATACCAGCTGGAAGCATCAGGTTTGAGTCTACATACCAGTTGGAAGCATCAGGTTTGAGTCTACATACTAGCTGGAAGCATCAGGTTTGAGTCTACATACCAGCTGGAAGCATCAGGTTTGAGTCTACATACCAGCTGGAAGCATCAGGTTTGAGTCTACATACCAGCTGGAAGCATCAGGTTTTAGTCTACATACCAGCTGGAAGCATCAGGTTTGAGTCTACATACCAGCTGGAAGCATCAGGTTTGAGTCTACATACTAGCTGGAAGCATCAGGTTTGAGTCTACATACCAGCTGGAAGCATCAGGTTTGAGTCTACGTACCAGCTGGAAGCATCAGGTTTGGGTCTACATACCAGCTGGAAGCATCAGGTTTGAGTCTACATACCAGCTGGAAGCATCAGGTTTGAGTCTACATACCAGCTGGAAGCATCAGGTTTGAGTCTACATGCCAGCTGGAAGCATCAGGTTTGAGTCTACATACTAGCTGGAAGCATCAGGTTTGGGTCTACATACCAGCTGGAAGCATCAGGTTTGAGTCTACATACCAGTTGGAAGCATCAGGTTTGAGTCTACATACTAGCTGGAAGCATCAGGTTTGAGTCTACATACCAGCTGGAAGCATCAGGTTTGAGTCTACATACCAGCTGGAAGCATCAGGTTTGAGTCTACATACTAGCTGGAAGCATCAGGTTTGGGTCTACATACCAGCTGGAAGCATCAGGTTTGAGTCTACGTACCAGCTGGAAGCATCAGGTTTGAGTCTACATACCAGCTGGAAGCATCAGGTTTGAGTCTACATACCAGCTGGAAGCATCAGGTTTGAGTCTACATACCAGCTGGAAGCATCAGGTTTTAGTCTACATACCAGCTGGAAGCATCAGGTTTGAGTCTACATACTAGCTGGAAGCATCAGGTTTGGGTCTACATACCAGCTGGAAGCATCAGGTTTGAGTCTACATACCAGTTGGAAGCATCAGGTTTGAGTCTACATACTAGCTGGAAGCATCAGGTTTGAGTCTACATACCAGCTGGAAGCATCAGGTTTGAGTCTACATACCAGCTGGAAGCATCAGGTTTGAGTCTACATACCAGCTGGAAGCATCAGGTTTTAGTCTACATACCAGCTGGAAGCATCAGGTTTGAGTCTACATACCAGCTGGAAGCATCAGGTTTGAGTCTACATACTAGCTGGAAGCATCAGGTTTGGGTCTACATACCAGCTGGAAGCATCAGGTTTGAGTCTACATACCAGTTGGAAGCATCAGGTTTGAGTCTACATACTAGCTGGAAGCATTAGGTTTGAGTCTACATACCAGCTGGAAGCATCAGGTTTGAGTCTACATACCAGCTGGAAGCATCAGGTTTGAGTCTACATACCAGCTGGAAGCATCAGGTTTGAGTCTACATACCAGCTGGAAGCATCAGGTTTGAGTCTACATACCAGCTGGAAGCATCAGGTTTGAGTCTACGGAGGTGAAGAGAAATAACATTTCAAGGATGTATGGATGTGAATTAGATGTGGGAATTGGGAAGACATGAATATAACTGGGGAAGTTACTCCAAGAGAGAATAAGATGGAATAATTTTGTTTTAACTTGCGACATGAAGAAGTGTGTAGTTGATGTTGATGATCAGTATTTTAAATCTATAATCATCACTAAAGTGTAATCATCATTATCATGTTGCATGTCCTTTGCAGAACGTTACATTCACACCATGGTCCTTCTAAAAGAATCTCTGTCTCTAGCAAGATCTTCCACTTCTTCTATTGTCAAGCTCAAGGTCTCTTTGATATCTTAAAACAATCCTCCTCTTCTTGGTCTACCCCTGATGCTAAAGTGTAATGCATTTTTTATATGTAGGTAGAGATAGAAAGATTTGAGATAGCTAGATATAAGTGAGAGCCGACCCCTGAAATAATTTAAGTGGAGAAAATTTATGTAATTTAGGCTCATCAAAAAGGACCAACTCTTGCTGAGGCAGGTGTCATGGCCAGGCAGTGTGAGACATTGAAATTGGCAATAACAAAGGCAATGTCCAGGTAACAAATGATAACATTCAAGACAATAGAGGAACAACAGATGGGAAGATTTCCTGACCAACAAAAGAAACATCAATGCAAGTGTCATGGTTGTATATTCTGCTTATCTTCCTTGTAATAATAATCTTACAGGGAAAAGTGATGGACCTAGAAAATGTTTACAGTAGAAGCTAAGATAGAAAAACATAATTGGTGTAAAACCAGGTCTTGACTTCATCACCTCACAAAGAGCAGTGACAGAGTGAGGAGCCATCAAATTTGCACCAATAATCATGAGGGTTATGGGGTAGGAAAGAAGAGGAGAATACATATATGATTTCTCATTAAATTGTTTTAACTTTAATTCAATTTCTGAGGTGTGCTGGAAGTCTTCTCATTTATCAAGAACCCTTAATTACAATACCTACCTGTTGCGCACTATGTTACATTCCGTAGTACAAAATACTACCACTTAATTGTAACATTAGAAGCACTAAAAATAGTATTTTCTTTGAACTTTTGACACACAGCTGTGAGTTTACCAATTATACACACATGGAACTCGGACTTCCTGTCTCAGGTTGATTTATGACTTGAAATGGACCGCTTGGACCAAACATGTTATTTTGTCTATTCAGACAGACACCATAAATTCGTTAGTATGTTCAGCTACCTCAAAGCATTATTTGCCGAGTTTCCTGAGTCACAAGGAGTTGTTTGATGTCACAGACAACCGAGGAGATTTCCCTGGTCAAAGGAGAAAAAAGAAAAACTACACATTTTTTACAATTTGGCTATTTTTTTCTGTGATAAAGGGATCGTATCTTACACAATGTGAAGAGAAAAAAATCCCACTTCAATAGAAACAAATTAAACACCCAAGGGTCACAGAAGTAGTAATTAGGCAGATACAGAGAGGGGAGGTAACGTTTGAACACCATAAACTATCAAATTTTGAAGAATTTGTGTTTTGATGCAGTAATTTTTACTATGGTATGGTAATCTAATAATCAGCTTCCTCAATGAGATAGAGCTGCTTGCACAGAACATAGACAAATGGTGAGATTTGATAAAATATCTTTAGAAGAATTGAAAACTGCTAAAATAAAAATTTAGATAAGAGAAAGAGTATTTCTGGGTCTATGCCCTATGGGCCGGCTACGGGTCGAAAGGTCAATAGATAGGTAGATGGTAATCTAAAGTTAAATAGATTATGAAAAGTCTATACTGATTTCTAATTTAAAGAATGGACCCCTATTGGTGAAAAATAATTTAAAAATAAATACCTTGTTTCAAAGATTGATATTTAAAAGTTTATAAAACAGAAGGAGAGTTAATTTTAATCTTGTGTCCAGATGTCGTAAAACAGTGGCTAGTGAGCTCATCTATTGAGGACAAGCGGTTCGTTTCAACCCGGTTCAAGCTTCTAGGTTCATGCGGCTTTTAATATTAGAGATTTTTTGTCTGAGAAAGAAAGACAGTTTTGGCCTAATGCTGGCCATGTTTTCTAAACATGTGCCGACAGTAAAAAAAATGTGGACACTAATGTCATATTCTGTGTGCCTACACCTGTAGCTTGACTGGAGCATAACTTCTTCCTTTCTTTGTTTATTATGACTGTCAGCAGAAGTCATCATCATTGAGTGCCGTCTCTGCATCAAAGGTTGGCTACCATGGAGCGCCATTCCACTCTGTCTCTTGCTTTAATAGTGCAGATTGTCATAAGCTGACTTGTCCATCTTTTGATGTTGCTCGCCCATGTTTGTCTTGCTCTGCCTCTGTCTATTTTACCATGTATTTTCTGTTCCAAAATGTCTTTTTGTAGGCTGCTGTGTCTTTTAACATGCCCCAAAAATCTTGTTTGCGTTTAGCTGTTCTCTTTTCATTTTTAGTTGTTTTAAGACTGCATCGCTTGTTTCAGTGGAAGTAACAGGGAAAATCTGACATCAGGTCTCATCATAAAAAAAAAAGTAAAGTAAAGTACCCTCGTCACGCCAAGTGGCATATAGGGAAATATGGTGTTAGTGACCGTATATTTTACAGACCTTCAGCACATGATTTTTGGGGTAATGTGGTCAGTATTACGCCCGTGCTGCTTTACTTTCCCAGAAAAAAATCCGGTACCCATTTAAGGCTGGGTGAACCCGGAAGCCGTCGGTTGGGATCGAACCCTACCCCTTGTCCATGGTAGTCCAGTTCACTAACCACTGAGCTATCACGGCTCCCAGGTCTCATCATGGAAAAAATTAATAAGAAACAGCACAGCAACATTCTACAAAGTGATTATTTTCAATTAGAAGACAAAAGACACAGGAGAAAGGAGATGAGGCTAGGCACCACAAATGTGTCTTGTTCATTCTATGGTTGAATCTGTCTATCAAATATTGGCAGATGATTCAGAACTGCTCAGTAAAACAGCATCCAGCATAAGAGATTAATATATTACCAAACTATTGACAAATTATGATTGCTTTCTACTAATTATATGTCACCATATATTATGACTTATATATTTGATTTACAGTCTTCTGTGGAGTCTTCCAATGGCTGTACTGTTGAATGCATCCTGTGCCAGTCAGCAGTTTTTCCTGATCTACCTCAATGCTCTTCTAGCTCTGGGTGATTCATTTTCCCACAAATTGATAATGGTGGTTTCATCATTTGGAGGTAAGCTTGAGCTGTTGGATGATCACTAACATTTCTTTTATTACATGTCAAATAACTTGTAAATGTGAACGTTGTACCACTGGACGTGACAGGTGGGCCTGTTGTTGAGGTGCAACTCTTGGGCCAGGAGAGGACAGCCTGTTGGTTTTTGTGTTATGACTACATGTAGTTTGGTGATGAAGGTCATGGTAGCAATAGCTTGCCTGGAGACACAGTCCCACATTAGTGGGTACTTAGTATGCTCAGAAAAAACAAATTGAAATGGGCACGATGGCTGTGGTTGAGTCTCTGAAGATAAAGGGAGACAAAATTGGAGGGGAGGGGGGGATTGCCCAATTACACTTACAGCAATAACATGGAGGATGTGCAGAATTTATATTGTGTGTGTGGGGGGGAGGGGGGGATTGCCCAATTACACTTACAGCAATAAGATGGAGGATGTGCAGAATTTATATTGTGTGTGTGGGGGGGAGGGGGGGGATTGCCCAATTACACTTACAGCAATAAGATGGAGGATGTGCAGAATTTATATTGTGTGTGTGTGGGGAGGGGGGATTGCCCAATTACACTTACAGCAATAAGATGGAGGATGTGCAGAATTTATATTGTGTGTGGGGGAGGGGGGGATTGCCCAATTACACTTACAGCAATAACATGGAGGATGTGCAGAATTTATATTGTGGGGGGGGGGGGGGGAATTGCCCAATTACACTTACAGCAATAACATGGAGGATGTGCAGAATTTATATTGTGTGTGTGGGGGGAGGGGGGGATTGCCCAATTACACTTACAGCAATAACATGGAGGATGTGCATTGTGCCTAAATCTTGTTTTAAACAACTTCAACCTAGTGCCAGTTTTTTAATTCAATTCAAACTCTAAGAAACAGCTAGGGACCCTTTGGAGTCCAATATTTAAACAGACATCAGGCAATGTGCCATTACTTGGTAGATGATTGCAAATATGCCACATGCAGGAATGTGATGCCTAAACCAATGGCTTGATGCAAAGCTTAGAGCGTTTTCAAAATAAGAGTCCATTGTTGGAGAGTTTTTTTTTTTACAATAACTTTATTTGCCAGTAAAGAGGTTAATATTGTCAAAGTGTTTTGTAATTTGTCTTAATATTTCTTGTAACGTTTGCTGGCTTTTGTGTCAACTTCCTTCTAATTCATGCACATTTTTCTGGTCATCTTGCCATTGCAGATCTAAACATGGACATACATTAGAGGAACTTTGTCTTCATTTCCAAAAACATATGGAACCAGCAGCGATTTCTTTGTCTCAGGATAGTAAAGCCAGAATGCTGGAAGCAGTAACTGAGCGTGTGAAGGCAACAGATTTTACAGTTTGGAAGGAGCTTGTTCGCAAACTTTTGCAGCTTCTGAAACAAGGTTGATGACACCCTTGACAGACAATACATCTCTTCTTGATGTTCACCCGTTAAATGGGCATGGATTGTGCTGTGTCACAAGTTTACAGCACCTCTAGGCCCGACACATCTGTCTTCAGCATGGGCACATTTGCTTACCAATTTTTGGCCTACTTTTTTTTGACCTAACTGCCAACGATTCTTTAACGTGTGTGACTGCGCACACGACCTCCTGTTTTTCACTGCTTTCTGAGAGAGCTAAACATTGGATCCCACTAACCAGAGGGGAGGTAAAGCCACAAAGAAACCTCAAATTTGAAGTGAAAAATTCCCACCGACCATTGCAGACTTAAATCCCATAACCTTCTTGTTGAGTGGTCAGTGTCTTACCACTAGACAACGCAGTCCCCACACGATATACGTCTTACCACTAGACAACGCAGTCCCCACACGATATACGTCTTACCACTAGACAACACAGTCCCCACACAATATTGTTCTTTGTTTTTTTCTGTTGTTTATTTGTCATTTTTTTCCGAGTGCTGTAATACATACCTCTTCCTCCTATGATTCCCTGAATTATCGCCTTGGAAGTTTCCCTCCATAATAATATTTATTTATTATTATTGTCTCCAGTATATAACCACTGGAAACTACTATTCGTGCAGTTTCGTCCAATAAATGTTTGTCTCCAACACAAGTATTAAGCCCTACTGGGAGATACTTGCCTTAATAGGAAAGTACAGAAATACAATTTATTCCCAAGCTGTGATCGTAACTCTATGCTATCGTCATGAGAACGCCTTCGCGTAAGACATTGTCCACAATAGCTAATTTTTTAGTTAGCTGAGTGGCAGTGTTCCTAAGCGTTTGGCTTCTCGTGGCAAGGCACAGTGCCATGGAGTACGGGTTCGATCCTGCTTCGGACTATATATTGTTCTTTGTTTTTTTTCTGTTGTTTTTTTGTCACTTTTTTTTCTGAGTGCTGTAGAACATACCTCTTCCTCCTATGATCCCCCCACACGATACATTTTTTGCATAAAGACACTGTTGGCCTACCAAGCAATCACACATAAATCAGAGATCAGATCAACCCAACTTATATTTTCCATAATATCAAACATACAGCGTCAGACTCCAAACAGGACATTGTAAACTGAATGCCCACCTCCACAGACCCATTATTGTGCATGCCACTCTGGTCATCAGACTTTAGAACATGGCCTGCAAACATGGCAATTGTACAGAAATATCTATCTATTGACCTTTCGAGCCGTATCCGGCCCATAGGGCATAGAGCCAGATACTCGTTTCCTTATCGAGATTTTTGTTCTAGCAGTTTTCAATCCTAAGGATATTTTATAAAATCTCACCATTTGTCTCTGTTCTGTGCAAGCAGCTCTATCTCATTGAGGGTACCAATTCCTACTGCTCCTGCCTCTCTGATCAATGTTCTTCTCAGTGTCTCTCCGGGTCGACCTTTTTTCCTCTTACCTGTTGTTTCCCACATGAGGGCTTGCTTTGTTATTCGGTTATTATCTCTCATCACATGTTTCCAGTTAGATCCTAAATGGAGGATTTGTTTTTCTCTTGCTTGTTATAGAACAGTTGATTAGAAATTTAACAAGCCACTATCGTTAAAAACACTTTAACAAATGTAAAACAGAAATATGACCCAACAAAAAAATGGATGACAACGAACTAGAATCATGATGACACTAGGAGACCAACAACTTCTGGATTTATACAATCAACTTTTATTCAATAAATATATAGTTGAAAATGTGAGACATATTTTATTAAATGATTAATATACAAATTTATATCATTTAAATAGAAATGATGCACATGTTATTTTCCCGAGTTTTATTATCACAATCTGTGTTGAGTAGGCCAAGCCTTTAGATATAATTAATGGAGGTAGGTAGCAGTGTCAACAAATACTCCAGCCCATAACATTGAACAGCTACATTTGTAGGTAAGTATGAGAGAGTTGCTAAGTGTGGACAAGATATACGGTGTGGATGGTGTGAGACTGAATTTTGTTGCTGACTGTTGTGTTAACCAATGACCAAGGAATAGGGGATAATGTCCAATGGCTTGTTCTGGGTAATAATTTGACTTTCGCATCCTCTGTCTGTAGCGGCTGTGTGGTCTGTGTGCTGGATATTGAACAGCTAGATTAGTTTACTTCTCAAGTGTGAGTTATTTTTGAAATGACACGGCTTTGGGGGTTTGCTCAGGCTCTGAAAATGGGTACCAGAGATTTTTTTCCAGGAGAGTTGAGTGACCTGATGTGATACTGACCACATCATCAGGTCGCATGTCCTTTGCAGAACGTTGTATTCATCACTGCCTGTGGAAAGAATCTCTGTCTCTAGCCAGATCTCCCACTTCTTCTGTTATGTCCAAGGTATTTTTGATGTCTTCAAACCACCTTCTTCTTGGTCTGCCCTGTAGCCATGGCTTCCATTATTGTATCTCCTAGCCCACTTCTGTTTGATGTGGCTATAGTATTTTAGTTTTTACTGTAACATGTTGTTTATAGGCCTGTTCTTTTTATTTTTACATTTATTAATGTCTTCATTGCTCTATTTCATTATCCAAGGTGTCCTAAGGAATTTTATGTGACATTTTGTTTGCAATGAATCAATTTTCTTCCGTGTTATTTGTGAGATTACTTACCACATCATCCATAAAGTGTACAGAATGTCACATACGTCCTCTTATACCTTAACACATTCTGTACCACAAGCTGCAAAATGTGCTTCTAGTAGCTGGCACGCCAAGAATTGTGTTTTTTTGCTTTTAATATTTCCAAAAAATGGTGCGGCCACAGTATGTTAAACTCCTTAGTAGCAAATGTGTCAAGATGCAACTCTCACTTATTCTCTGTTGGTAAAGGTAGCCCCTAACATGTGTATAATATCATGGGTGTGTGAGATATTTTACTTCACAGTTCTTAGCTATAACATTGTAGAGAGTTCATTTCTGGCTGTTATTACCACCTCTAACTGTTGCCTAAGTACTCGTTTATGAGCTCAGCTGGATAGTCTAGGAAAGAAACTAGAGGTCAGTGACTCTTGAAGCAGTTATATTGCAGCTGCTGTGTGGCATAATGTAAGGACAAACTAGATGGGGTTATGATGGAGATCCTAAAGTCAGACTAAAGAGGCTTTTGGTGGAGCTGGCAGCTCACATGGCAAATAAATTGTCCATGTTGATGTCTTTAACCTAGGAATAATCATGATTTTGTCAGATTGTCATTAAAAGATGTTTGTAGAAGATGACAAATAAATTGTCCATGTTGATGTCTTTAACCTAGGAATAATCATGATTTTGTCAGATTGTCATTAAAAGATGTTTGTAGAAGATGACAAATAAATTGTCCATGTTGATGTCTTTAACCTAGGAATAATCATGATTTTGTCAGATTGTCATTAAAAGATGTTTGTAGAAGATGACAAATAAATTGTCCATGTTGATGTCTTTAACCTAGGAATAATCATGATTTTGTCAGATTGTCATTAAAAGATGTTTGTAGAAGATGACAAATAAATTGTCCATGTTGATGTCTTTAACCTTGGAATAATCATGATTTTGTCAGATTGTCATTAAAAGATGTTTGTAGAAGATGACAAATAAATTGTCCATGTTGATGTCTTTAACCTTGGAATAATCATGATTTTGTCAGATTGTCATTAAAAGATGTTTGTAGAAGATGACAAATAAATTGTCCATGTTGATGTCTTTAACCTTGGAATAATCATGATTTTGTCAGATTGTCATTAAAAGATGTTTGTAGAAGATGGCAAATAAATTGTCCATGTTGATGTCTTTAACCTTGGAATAATCATGATTTTGTCAGATTGTCATTAAGAGATGTTTGTAGAAGATGACAAATAAATTGTCCATGTTGATGTCTTTAACTTTGGAATAATCATGATTTTGTCAGATTGTCATTAAAAGATGTTTGTAGAAGATGACAAATAAATTGTCCATGTTGATGTCTTTAACCTTGGAATAATCATGATTTTGTCAGATTGTCATTAAAAGATGTTTGTAGAAGATGACAAATAAATTGTCCATGTTGATGTCTTTAACCTTGGAATAATCATGATTTTGTCAGATTGTCATTAAAAGATGTTTGTAGAAGATGACAAATAAATTGAGTAAAGAAGACGTAATTGAGCTGATATCATCATGACAAATAAACTTGTCACGTTGTGATATCTTTCTGTGCCATGCCTATAATGTCATGTTGTGCTATCTTTCTGTGCCATGCCTATAATGTCATATGTCATCTTTCTGCGCCATGTCTATAATGTCATGTGTCATCTTTCTGTGCCATGCCTATAATTTCATGTCTCATCTTTCTGCGCCATGTCTATAATGTCATGTCATGCTATCCTCCTGTGCCATGCCTATAATGCCATGTTACATCTTTCTGCACCCTGTCTATGTCATGTCATGCTATCCTCCTGTGCCATGCCTATAATGTCATGTTGTGCTATCCTCCTGTGCCATGCCTATAATGTCATGTTGTGCTATCTTTCTGTGCCATGCCTATAATGTCACATTGTGCTATCTTTCTGTGTCATGTCTATAATGTCATGGTGTGTCATTCTTCTCCATCATGCCTACAATGTCACGTTAACTCTTTTACTGCTTCAACCTTATTCAATCTTCCAGTGCTATTCGTAAACATTCCGTCACAATCTGTATTCACATTTTCGCTAATCCTAATATTAATTAACAGATCGTGTTCTGGATCGTGAATTAACTGGTCAAATTTAATCCCCTCAACGACCCCACCTCTTAAGGAAGCCCTCACGTTCTCCTCAAACTCCTTCTCATCCATAGCACATCCATCAAATACTGGACTGAGAGCGTCTTCATGATTTGGGTTGTGGAAGAGGTACAGCACCGCTATGACACACCCATCCAGGCCAACCTCTGGTCGCCAGTCCTGCTCAAGCAGATTCACACACAAGGCAGACTCTGGTGTATCTATGTCAATGTTTGGGTGATAAATGCGGTTCATGCAGGTCACATCAGGAGCCTGTGCGGGGTAGGTCATTGGGACACTGACCTGCAATTTTGGAATAAAAAAAGAAGAAACTAAAAGTGGTGATGTCTAAGATAAACATCAAGTGATGTTTAACAGCTGAACAAAGCAAGAAGAGGTCAGACAAACTATCACGTTTCTGCAAAATCATTCATCACGTTAAAAATTGTGGAGACATTAATAGTAAACATGAATGAATGTCATCTGTGCTTGTCTTTTCTGGAGGAATTTACTCTATGAGAGAATTATAATCGACCAATCCAGCAGCTGATTAAGATCCTACTCCACTTTCCCAGGATGGGCAATAGTAGTTTCATCAATAAACCCCTCCCCACACACACAAACAACATTAACATCTTAAAAAGGACAGATCAAAACTTCTCACTGAGGACTGGTCATGTACAACTGAATAACGACATTAACTTTCATTATCGGAATGCAACGAAACTAAACTCCAGCCTGTGAGCTCTCACATGAAACAGTAGAACATCACCTGTTTGTGACTGTGCAAAGCTCACTGACATCAGAGCAACTCTACTTCCTCAAAGACCTGATAAATGGAACACCTTGTAGGGAACTCAGATATACCTGCAGATACCACATGGCGTTGGGGTAAGGGACGTCGGCTCACAGGCGGCTGGATGTATAACAACCAAGATAATGTTTTGAGCATGAGCACTTAACAACCCATATGTGAGCAAGACCCCACTTCATCTGTCTTGGTAACAGTGTGCGTTTAACAGACTGGCTAACAAGAAGCATATCGTTGTAGTTCCCGCAGTGGTCGGGCCCGTTGATGTTGAAGAACTACAGCAGAGCTATAGAAGATAATACGAACTGTGGAGCTGAAATATTTTATGTTTTTGACTATCTCTTACTTAGATCCTACCACAAATGGAAAAACGTTACAAGAAGAGAACAGATTGTCTTGACTATTGTGACGAAGCTACAAATTAAATGGTCTGGCTACGTAACTAGACAAGAGGTATCTCAACCGACGGCTTCCGGGTTCACCCAGCCTTAAATTGGTACCTGATTTTTTTTCTGGGAAAGTAAAGTGGCACGGGCGTAATACCGACCACATTATCCCAAAAATCATGAGCCGAAGGTCTGTAAAAATTATTGTCACTAACACCATATTTCCTATACACCACTTGGCGTGACGGTGCTCTTTACTTTACTTTTACTAACACCATATTCCCTATACGCCACTTGGCGCGTGACGGGGCTCTTTACTTTTTACTACGTAACTCGATCGTCTGGACCAGCAAAGATCATTCTGGAAGGAACTGTGAAGTAAGCGAGAAAATAGAAGTAGGTAGCGAAAGAAGTGGGAACATAACATCACAAGGTGGACGGGCCTTAAGATTGACTGAACATAGAAATGGAGAAGGTTAACGAAACCTGACAGTGGTGTCCCAGAACTCTCGGGTTAATGAAGTCTGACAGTGGTGTTTCAATGACCACCAGATTGACGGTGCTTAAGTGTCCCAACAACCCCCAGGTTGACGGTGCCTAAGTATCCCAACGACCCCCAGGTTGACAGTGCCTAAGTGTCTCAACAACCCCCAGGTTGATGGTGCCTAAGTGTCCCAACAACCCCCAGGTTGACGGTGCCTAAGTATCCCAACGACCCCAGGTTGACAGTGCCTAAGTGTCCCAACAACCCCAGGTTGACAGTGCCTAAGTGTCCCAACAACCCCAAGATTGACGGTGCCTAACTGTCCCAACGACCCCCAGGTTGACAGTGCCTAAGTGTCCCAACAACCCCTGGGTTAACGAAGTCTGACAGTGGTGTCCCAACCCCCCCCCCCCGGTTGACGATGCTAAGTGTCCCAACAACCCGGGTTAATGAAGCCTGACAGGTGATTTATCCGATTGTCTAGGATTCACTTCCATACGACAAGACTGGCTCCACATACCACCTAAAAGCTCTTTTTCTTATTTCTATTGACAAAATGAATTACGTAATTATACGAGGGGCGTTTAGAAGGTAATGCACCACATCGGTTTTCTCAGCTAATAATGAACATAAAGGCATGACATTTTTATATCACTTTAAATATGACATATGACGATTGTGTGCACCAAATTGTACGGCAATGGCCAAAATAACACAAATGGAACATGTTAGCAATGAATTGTGATACAATTTCTCGTTCTAGAGAGGGAAACATTTGTGAACAATCACAAACGCCTATATGATGAGTATGGAAGTTTTGCAGGCGACAGGAGCACAGTAAGTCACTGGGTTCAGAGAATAAAAGAATCGGAAAGTGGAGATACGGAGCTTCAGTTGTCAGTCAGCATTGGTAGTGCTAATCCAATTATAAAAACTCTTGGATTCTGTAAAGTTTGTGCAAGATGGGTTCCACGAAATCTTACAAGTGAGCGCTGATTGCAAAGAAAAGCAATTTCTTCTGAACTGTTGGAGCGTTTCAATGTTGATGGATAGAACTTTTGGCTAAGATTGTTACAGGGGACAAACATGGGCACATTATTTTGAACCTGAGACAAAAAGAAAGTAAATGGAGTGGCATCATCCTACTCACCACGAAGAAAGAAATTCAAGACATCTTATTCAGCTGGAAAGGACATAATCACTGTCTTTTGGGACATTTAAGATGCGATTCTTATGGATGTTATGCCAAGAGGAGAGACAATCAACTCACAAGCTTACATTAAGACATTAAATGTGTGATTCTTATGGATGTTATGTCAAGAGGAGAGACAATCAATTCTCAAGCTTACATTAAGACATTGAAGGTGTGATTCTTATGGATGTTATGTCAAGAGGAGAGACAATCAATTCGCAAGCTTACATTAAGACATTGAAGGTGTGATTCTTATGTATGTTATGTCAAGAGGAGAGACAATCAATTCACACGCTTACATTAAGACATTAAAGGTGTGATTCTTATGGATGTTATGTCAAGAGGAGAGACAATCAATTCACAAGCTTACATTAAGACATTGAAGGTGTGATTCTTGTGGATGTTATGCCAAAAGGAGAGATAATCAATTCACAAGCTTACATTAAGACATTTAAGGTGTGATTCTTGTGTATGTTATGCCAAAAGGAGAGATAATCAATTCACAAGCTTACATTAAGACATTTAAGGTGTGATTCTTGTGGATGTTATGTCAAGAGGAGAGACAATCAATTCGCAAGATTACATTAAGACATTGAAGGTGTGATTCTTGTGGATGTTATGCCAAGAGGGGAGACGATCAATTCACAAGCTTACATTAAGACATTGAAGGTGTGATTCTTGTGGATGTTATGCCAAAAGGAGAGATAATCAATTCACAAGCTAACGTTAAGACATTAAAAAAAAAACACAATCAACGTTTTCGCAGAGTTCGGTCGCACAAGTATCCAACCAACAGATCTGCTTCTTCACGACAATGCGCGCCCTCACTCAAGTCTAGAAACACGGGAAGTAATCACTAGATTGGGTTGGACTACTCCACCACACAACTCTGATTTGGCATCCTCTGGTTTCCATCTCTTTGATCCACTTAAAGATGCCCTCCCTGGAACAAGATTTGCAGATGACGAAGGAGTGATTCAAGCAGCGAAGAAATGGCTACACGATCAGGACAAAGCCTGGTACAGGCTAGGAATACATACACTTGTTGCGTGCTGGCGTAAAGCTGTACAAGTGAACGTGGATTATGTTGAATCATACCGATGTTTACATGACATTTCCCTGTATAAAAAGTAAAGAGCCCCCGTCACGCCAAGTAGCGTATAGAGAATATGGTGTTAGTGACCATACATTTTACAGACCTTCCTATATATGATTTTTTGGGGTAATGTGGTCGGTATTACGTCCGTGCCACTTTACTTTGCCAGAAAGAAAAAAAATCCGGTACCCATTAAAGGCTGGGTGAACCGGAAGCCGTCGGTTGGGATCGAACCCTACCTCTTGTCCTTTGTAGCCCAGTTCACTTAACCACTGAGCTATCACGGCTCCCTATTTCCAAGTATACTGTGTAAAAACTTCCTACTTTTTGAATTAGCGGTTCCCGTGAAAACTTCCCTTATACTAACTCTCGTTGAGTCAATAAGTGTTAATGACTTCCTTATACTAACTCTCGTTGAGTCAATAAGTGTTAATGACTTCCTTATACTAACTCTCGTTGAGTCAATAAGTGTTAATGACTTCCTTATACTAACTCTCGTTGAGTCAATAAGTGTTAATGACTTCCTTATACTAACTCTCGTTGAGTCAATAAGTGTTAATGACTTCCTTATACTAACTCTCGTTGAGTCAATAAGTGTTAATGACTTCCTTATACTAACTCTCGTTGAGTCAATAAGTGTTAATGACTTCCTTATACTAACTCTCGTTGAGTCAATAAGTGTTAATGACTTCCTTACACAGTCTCAGCTTCACGAACTGAGATGGCCAGTTCCCTTCCTTCCTGCCATTCCTTCCCAACAAATAGCTCTGATAGCCAAAGAGCATTTTAGGTTTTATAAAAAAAATTAGCTTACCGCTGCGTTGGATGGGCTCAACGCGCTGTCTCTTGTTTTCTGTTTGTGGATTTTTTCCGATTGCTGTAAAAATGTGACCTTATTTATTTGTTTACATAAAATGACAAGTTCGCGTCACTCATCATCATCACCACCATCGAGTGTCATCTCCGCATCGAAGGTTGGCTACCATGGAGCGCCATTCTGCTCTGTCTCTTGCTTTGATGGTGGAGTTTGTCATAGGCTGATTTGTCCATCTTTTGATGTTACTCGTCCATGTTAGCCTTAGTCTGCCTCTGCCTCTTTTACCTTGTATTTTGCCCTCCATGATTACTTTTAGTAGGCTATTGTGCCTTTTAACATGCCCCAAAAATCGCATTTGTCTTGTTTGAATTGTGCTTAGTAGTTCTCTTTTCATTTTTAGTTGTTTTAAGACTTCATCGTTTGTTTTCTTTTCCTTCCATCCAATTCTACCTATTCTTCTATATATCCACATTTCAAAGGCTTCAATTCTCTGTTCTGTTTTCTTGTCTAATGGCCATGTTTCTGTACCATATTGACGTCACTAATTCGTGAAAAGAGGAAGGGTAAGAAGCAGGTGGATATACAATATATCAATCCTACAGCAGTTCGGGATAACAGCTACACGCGATACACACTTGGTCCTAGAAACTGTAACTCCCTGCAAAGCTTAACAAAATACAAACAGAAGTCAAATGAATATACGAAACTCACCTTAAATTTGCAGGTAGCTCCCTTGTAGTAGCCATTGTCTGGAGTGACGTAGAGATAAAATGTCCTGTCTTCATCACAGCCAAGGTCCAGCCTTGCCTGGCCGCACGTCAGTTTGTTGATGGACAGTGCCAGTCGGCACAAATCCTTCATGTATGCTTGGTTCGCGGTCCTCATGATGTTGTCGACAGTAGAAAACTACAGACGGAAATGCCTTTGATGCAACTGTCTGTTACCGCTGCATGAATGGCATGCAGGAACTGGTGTTTGATATTCAATGAAGAAATGCTATATACGATTCCTAGAAAGACTAGGCTACTTTATGCGTTTCCTGGAAGGCTGAAGTTGATGTGATTTCTGGAAAAAATACTTCATGCTATGCTCGCTTACTTCCCAAAAATTGAACGTCTGTAAAAAATGATGGTCACTAACACCATATTTCCTATACGCCACTTGGCGTGACGGGGGCTCTTGACTTTACCATGCTCGCTTACTTGCGATCAGCCGTAGTTATTTATTGACATACCTCATACGGTTTAGTGGGGAAATAAATTATGTAAATAATGCCATTTTAAAAATAAGAATGCCCTATGTCTGCACCCCATGCCCGTTCAAATCGATCTTTTAAGCTGCTTACTACATTGTTCTATGAATCATGTGCAACCAAGGATTACAGTTACAGTGTTAATTCATTTAATTTAAATATTGAAGTAACTTGATACAGTCCAAGAGAAGTATGCATGTTATAACCTGTAATTCGTGACAAATAAAAACATTTTAATATTAACAGAGTGATATTCTTTATCTGAAATACTCGCATATCACAAGGAACACTCGTTTTATAACGTTCTCGGTCACACGCAATGTTTGTGTAACAGTCTCAGTCTGGTGACTCCAAAGGTAAACCGTGTTGTATTTATAGTTACGCGTCACTTCTATATTTAGACATTAGTCTGGGGTTTACCAGGTAGTTTCTTGGGTTTGTGCAACTTGTCTGCAGTTGCTGTGCACATAAAGTTCTGCGTTCACCTGTTAGCGACATGGCCTCCACATCCTGAAGTGAGCAGGGGAGACGTGTAAGTTTACAACACTCGGAAAAATCCACAAATAATCAACAGCAGATTACAGCACGATGCCAGCTAAGCAACCTAATAACAGTTGTTACACTTGCAGTGTCTTTCATGCATGACTGTGTAGCATAGGGTTACGGTTACGAACATAATTTGGGGATAAATTGTGTATCTGTATTTACTATTAAGACAAGATTCGTCCGAACAGACTTCTTCCTCAACCTTTCAACTCCCTGTAGAGCATAGGTCTTCAACAAACACTTTCCAAGCCGACCTATTTCTTGCCATTATTTTAAGGTCATCTTATGTCTTTCCCATCATCTTCATCTCTGTTTCCATCTGTCTTCTCCAATAATATTTTGGTTTTCCTCTATATCTTTTTTCCTTGGGGATTTAAAAAAAAGGGCCTGTTGTGTAATACTCTCAGTTGGCTTCCGCAGTGTGTGTCCCATCTAGCGCCATCGTCTTCTCTGTATCTCTTTATCCACTGGTATCTAACTGGTACATTTCCATAATTCTATGTTAGTGATTTTGTCCTGCCATTTCCATCCTTTTATCCTGCGTAAGCATCCATTAATGAAGGTATGTATCTTCATGATTGTCATTTTTGTTGTTTTCCATGTTTCACGACCATATAATAAGAATGACTCTTAACATTGGAGTTGAAATTTTTTAGTTTTGTATTTAACCTAATTTCTTTGGACTTCCATATGCTTCTCAGTGCAACGAATGCTCCCTACAGAGTAGGGCTGAAATGCCTACGTTGTTGACAGTTATAAGACAAACCTGCATGAATATAGTAGCCTCCAGTGGTTTAGATTGGAGACACATTATAATCATCATCTTACATGCCTGCTGGCGTAGGTGATCATGTCTCTCCACAACTTTCGATCTCGACAGTTATTTATCATTTCTGTTGTTGCCGCCAAGCCAATCTCTTAAGCTGTCTCGTATCTTTTCTCTTTGCTTCCCTCTATCTATTTTTACCCTCAATTTTTTACAGTTGTCACAATATATTTCAGCTTTTCCCTTCTCATTATATGGCCAAAATATGATGATTGTTTTTTCTCAATATTGGAAATTAGCTCTCTGTTTTGCTTTGGCCTCTTTCAGAGCGTTTTCATTACTCTTCTTAACTGTCGTTGGTATTCTCAACATTCTTCTACAGAATGAAACTATAATACAAATTATATTAGCGGAGTATTATTATGAACGGAAACTTCCGGGTCGCCGACCTACTTTCAGGGGGACATGTATGTTTACAACACTCGGACAAATCCACAAATAATCAACAGAAGAGAACAAGAAAAATGGACAGCCCAATGCAGGATCGAACCCGTACTCCTCGACATAGCTCCTTGACATTAGAGACGTGCGTTCCAGCACACTGCTAACTAAGCAACTTAATAAAAGTGTAAGTTGCTGTGAGGTAACCCGGGACCCAGTAATGATGAGTAATGCCGTGCTGAAGTCTGATACGTTGGATTAAAAGGCGTAAAACAGAAGCACTTCAAACAACAAAACATCTACGACTATTTCACACGGACTTTGATATAAAGAGTAATCAATAAAACCGTTGTAGCTGCCACACCACTTCCCAAGAGCTGAACGACGACCAAACGGCACTACATCATCATCAGGTTACTGTGTAACCCATCCCCTCCTTGCTTTACCAAGACCAAAATATATCTTATTTTGTCTTATGGCTACATCAAATACAAAATATCTTATGCAACAAATCTATGTCAATAGGAGTGAGAAAGAGAGTTCATCGATGCTATATAGAACCAATTCTGACCTATGGAAGCGAATAATGGACAATAGACAAACAAATGAAAAGACGATTAGAGGACACAGAGATGGGATGTCTTGTAGCAGAGGGTTGAGATTATGTAACAATATGTGAACGAGAGGGGAGTCACGGGAAAGAGAGAATAGCGAACTCTAGACAAAAACATGAGAGTCCCGTGTATGGGTGAGCGTCAGTCAGGGAAAGGACAAAGAATGTTAAGTTAGTATCCACCAGTTTATATCAAACCAGTAGAGACACAGTGAATAGGGCAGTAGTCGCCCAGTACACAAGTACAGAGCAAGTAAGCTTCAAGAGTGTATTTGTGCTAGGTGCGAGAGGAATTCTTAGCTTGATTGTGAAGAACGTTTATTGTAGCTGACATTTGTGTTGCTAATGATTGTGAGCCGCCAAGAACGTTTATTGTAGTTGACATTTATGTTGTTAATGATTGTAAGCAGCCAAGAACGTTTACTGTGGCTGACATTTATGTTGCTAATGATTGTAAGCAGCCAAGAACGTTTATTGTAGCTGACATTTATGTTGCTAATGATTGTAAGCAGCCCAGAACGTTTATTGTGGCTGACATTTATGCTGTTAATGATTGTGAGCCGCCAAGAACGTTTATTGTAGCTGACATTTATGTTGCTAATGATTGTAAGCAGCCAAGAACGTTTATTGTGGCTGACATTTATGTTGTTAATGATTGTAAGCAGCCAAGAACGTTTATTGTGGCTGACAGTATGTTGCTAATGATTGTAAGCCGTCAAGAACGTTTATTGTGGCTGACATTTATGTTGTAAATGTTTGTGAGCCGCCAAGAACGTTTATTGTAGCTGACATTTATGTTGCTAATGATTGTGAGCCTCCAAGAACGTTTATTGTAGTTGACATTTATGTTGTTAATGATTGTAAGCAGCCAAGAACGTTTATTGTAGTTGACATTTATGTTGTTAATGATTGTGCGCCGCCAAGAACGTTTATTGTAGTTGACATTTATGTTGTTAATGATTGTAAGCCGCCAAGAAAGTTTATTGTGGCTGACATTTATGTTGCTAATGATTGTAAGCAGCCAAGAACGTTTATTGTGGCTGACATTTATGTTGCTAATGATTGTAAGCAGCCAAGAACGTTTATTGTAGCTGACATTTATGTTGCTAATGATTGTAAGCAGCCAAGAACGTTTATTGTGGCTGACATTTATGTTGCTAATGATTGTAAGCAGCCAAGAACGTTTATTGTGGCTGACATTTATGTTGCTAATGATTGTAAGCAGCCAAGAACGTTTGTTGTGGCTGACATTTATGTTGCTAATGATTGTGAGCAGCCAAGAACGTTTATTGTGGCTGACATTTATGTTGCTAATGATTGTAAGCAGCCAAGAACTGTTATTGTAGCTGACATTTATGTTGCTAATGATTGTAAGCCACCAAGAACGTTTATTGTAGCTGACATTTATGTTGCTAATGATTGTAAGCAGCCAAGAACGTTTATTGTAGTTGATATTTATGTTGCTAATGATTGTAAGCAGCCAAGAACGTTTATTGTGGCTGACATTTATGTTGCTAATGATTGTAAGCAGCCAAGAACGTTTATTGTGGCTGACATTTATGTTGCTAATGATTGTAAGCAGCCAAGAACTGTTATTGTAGCTGACATTTATGTTGCTTATGATTGTAAGCCACCAAGAACGTTTATTGTAGCTGACATTTATGTTGCTAATGATTGTAAGCAGCCAAGAACGTTTATTGTGGCTGACAGTATGTTGCTAATGATTGTAAGCCGCCAAGAACGTTTATTGTAGCTGACATTTATGTTGCTAATGATTGTAAGCAGCCAAGAACGTTTATTGTAGCTGACATTTATGTTGCTAATGATTGTAAGCAACCAAGAACTGTTATTGTAGCTGGCATTTATGTTGCTAATGATTGCAAGCCACCAAGAACGTTTATTGTAGCTGACATTTATGTTGCTAATGATTGTAAGCAGCCAAGAACGTTTATTGTGGCTGACATTTATGTTGCTAATGATTGTAAGCCGTCAAGAACGTTTATTGTAGCTGACATTTATGTTGCTAATGATTGTAAGCAGCCAAGAACGTTTATTGTGGCTGACATTTATGTTGCTAATGATTGTAAGCCACCAAGAACGTTTATTGTAGCTGACATTTATGTTGCTAATGATTGTAAGCAGCCAAGAACGTTTATTGTGGCTGACAGTATGTTGCTAATGATTGTAAGCCGCCAAGAACGTTTATTGTAGCTGACATTTATGTTGCTAATGATTGTAAGCAGCCAAGAACGTTTATTGTAGCTGACATTTATGTTGCTAATGATTGTGAGCAGCCAAGAACGTTTATTGTAGCTGGCATTTTATGTTGCTAATGATTGTGAGCAGCCAAGAACGCTTATTGTAGCTGACATTTATATTGCTAATGATTGTAAGCAGCCCAGAACGTTTATTGTGGCTGACATTTATGTTGCTAATGATTGTAAGCCGCCAAGGACGTTTATTGTAGCTGACATTTATGTTGCTAATGATTGTAAGCAGCCAAGAACGTTTATTGTAGCTGACATTTACGTTGCTAATGATTGTAAGCATCCAAGAACGTTTATTGTAGCTGACATTTATGTTGCTAATGATTGTAAGCCGCCAAGAACGTTTATTGTAGCTGACATTTGTGTTGCTAATGATTGTAAGCAGCCAAGAACTGTTATTGTAGCTGACAGTATGTTGCTAATGATTGTAAGCCGCCAAGAACGTTTATTGTAGCTGACATTTATGTTGCTAATGATTGTAAGCAGCCAAGAACGTTTATTGTAGCTGACATTTATGTTGCTAATGATTGTGAGCAGCCAAGAACGTTTATTGTAGCTGGCATTTTATGTTGCTAATGATTGTGAGCAGCCAAGAACGCTTATTGTAGCTGACATTTATATTGCTAATGATTGTAAGCAGCCCAGAACGTTTATTGTGGCTGACATTTATGTTGCTAATGATTGTAAGCCGCCAAGGACGTTTATTGTAGCTGACATTTATGTTGCTAATGATTGTAAGCAGCCAAGAACGTTTATTGTAGCTGACATTTACGTTGCTAATGATTGTAAGCATCCAAGAACGTTTATTGTAGCTGACATTTATGTTGCTAATGATTGTAAGCCGCCAAGAACGTTTATTGTAGCTGACATTTGTGTTGCTAATGATTGTAAGCAGCCAAGAACTGTTATTGTAGCTGACAGTATGTTGCTAATGATTGTAAGCAGCCAAGAACGTTTATTGTAGCTGACAGTATGTTGCTAATGATTGTAAGCCATCAAGAACGTTTATTGTAACTGATATTTACGTTGCTAATGATTGTAAGCCACCAAGAACGTGTATTGTAGCTGACAGTATGTTGCTAATGATTGTGAGCCGTCAAGAACTGTATAGTGTGGCTGATGAACCATGAAATGTACTGTGATAACGGCAGTAGTTTTCATTAATAAACAGTGAGTACCTTTTTATGTGGCGTTTGTCTTCAGTCAATTTATTCCATCAGTGTACCAGTGTACCAGTGGACTAGTGACGAACGAACTCTGGAGCAAATCGAGATCTGGGCCTCAAACTTAACGAGACCGGAACGTAGAAGAACCAACGCGAAGTACAATCAGTTTCACGATTCACGGAGAGACACCAAGGTGTGCTTCTGGCCAGTTGCGAAGCAGACACTTCTTACAGCACGAGCCAGAGGTCGCCCGAGGGTGACACATCTGTATCGCAATGAAGGAAAGATCCAGTTGCAGCACAATTAGGCAAGCTTCCTGATTGTTGAGTCAAGTGACCGGCCTTGTTAAAGTGTTGGCGACCGCTGACATTATAGGTCACAAAGAGTGACATTATTGAAGTGTACTATTGAGGCGATTGCCGCTGGGAGGAGTACGATTGACACAGGAACGATCAAACAAATACAACTCTTCAATCTTCGCGATGACGTCATTAAGCAGGACATTATAAGAAAAAAAAGGGGGGGGGGGAAGGGGGCACGGGACATAATCAACGCTGACATTTTTCAGAAGAATATTTAAAGTTCCCAGGACAGCTAAAAAGACCTATGAGGAAATTCTCAAAGAGGTCAACACAAAAAGGGAGCTCCTAAAAAACATCAGAAAGAAACAATCAACATTTTTCGGGCACATTATGAGAAGAGGAATACTTGGAATGAAGTTGAAATACTTGGTCACAACAGGCAAAATACAAAGAAAGAGAGATCGCGGACGACAAGGAGAGAAAATATTATAATATATAGATATCTTGGTGGCATGACATGGCAAATAGTCAACAACAGAACTGATACGATGCACTGTAGATTGAAGATTGTGGAAGGGCATGATCGCCTACGCCAACCGGTATGGCACATGATGATGATGACATCGAATACAAAGACGCCAGGTCTTCTTCATTTACCTTTCAGCGTGGAGGGACATCGGTGATGATACTAAAACGTAAACATTATTGTTGGGACGGTATTAAAATATCCTCAAAAGGGGGGGGGGGGGGGAAGAGAGAGAGAGAGAATGATAGTATCAAGTTTATTTGAAGTAGGAATATAAAAAGAAAGAATAAAATGTCGTGATTTCTCAGGTGGTTATAAAAGACATATAAATATTTTTAGTTATACGCATTCGTGTCTCAAGCGGTTATCGAACGAGAGGAAAAGAGAACAGGGTGAAAGAGATTTGGGATCATTAAAGTAGAAATGAAACTAGGGAAATAAACAAATGAATAGGAATGGCAAAAAGTAATTTAATGTCATGAAAATTATACTAACATCAAAACAAATAACACCAGGGCTAAAACTAAGAATAGCACAATGTTATTTATTCTCAATATTCCTATATGGTGCAGAAACATGGGCATTAGACAGGAAAATAGAACAGAGAATTGACGCCTTAAAATTAGGATATATAGAAAAATAGGTAGAATTGGATGGAAAGAAAAGAAAACAAACGATGAAGTTTTAAAACAACTAATAATGAAAAGAGAACCACTAAACACAATTCAAACAAGACAAATGCGATTTTTGGGGCATGTTAAAAGACACAACAACCTACTAAATGTAATCCTGGAGGGGAAAATACAAGGTAACAGAGGCAGCCCAAGACTATAGCTCGTTTCAAATCACTTGCCCAACTTCAAAACGCTATTGCTCAGAAACCGTTTGTTAAATACTGTTGAAATTTTCCAAATGTTATTAGAATGCAAAAGACCCTTTAAATGTATATTTAACAAATATCTTGCAGCTGCAGTTTTCTTAAAGCGGCGAATTTCTTTGATGTTTGTCAAAATTGTAAATTGTGAACCCCTAAATAATAGAAATTACCGCAGTTGCTGGTCTATGATTAATTTTCACTAGGTAAAGGCGTGGCCGTAATGGGGAAATAATTGAATAAGGAAAAACACCAGGAGAATTATTGTTTTCTCAGTTCGAGGATGGACGATAATATCAAGGTATACCTGTATGTCCAATTTTCATAGTTGTGTGGTCCTGAAAAGGACCGTTTGTTGAACTAATTTAAGGTAATATAGGGGCCAACATTGTGGGGGCTATATACTTTCATTCTGAATCAGACGAGTCTAAAATATTAATAACTGTTTGGGGTTGAACATTCCACAAACCATCATTTCTCCAATATTCCTCTTCCTGTTTTAAGACGTTGTCTTCACATTTAGCCCAATAATCTGTCTATATTTAATAAAGCGAGATTAGCAAGAGTCTTTACATCGCATATTTTGAATGTTGTATTTTCATCTGCCACTTGTCCTTTTAATTTTGCCCAGATTAGTTCTATTGGATTTAAATGAGCATGGTAAGGTGGCAGCCTCAAACTTATATGACCGTGCTCTTGGATAATCTTATCTATTTGAAAAATCGTTGTCCTTTGTTTTTGCTTTACTAGAGATAGTAATTCAGGTTGTAAGTACATGTTATTAAATTGTATGTGCTCCTTTGTGAGCCATATCTTAATAGCATCTTTTGTACTGGATGACGTCTGGACTTTATCCTCAAGCGCAACATTGTTGTGGTACGCTGCATTGTCCATTATTTGGCAAGATGGTCGATCTAGTGATGGGAGAACAGAATTTTCAATCCAATGTCTAAATATGTGACCATTCATCTCAGAGTGATAATCCCGATTGTCTATGGATTTTGAAAGAAAAATGAGCTCTGCATTCTGTATTAGTCCATGTTGTCGACTACCTGCATGAGCAATTATCAAGCGCTGTCCTTTGCTGCTAGGTATTAATCTCTTAATCTTTCCATCTGATGACTGCCATTCCCTTTGGTTAGTGTGGTGAGCATTGATCCATGTTTCATCCAAGTACACAATATCATAACCTTGCTTGCGCACCTCTTTTACTTCACGTAAGTACTTGCTTCTCATGACTACTATATGTGGCTTCTCACAGATGATGTTTCGTCCATTGGAAAACTTTCTGAATGTAAAGCCTGCAGCTCTCACATTCCTCCATAATGTAGACTTTGATATTTCAATACTGTTGTTCTTTTTCAGCGAAATTTTTAATTTTCTTATTGTAACAGTTTCATTCATACCCAACATTTTGCGAATTTCACTTCTAATAAGTTCACTGTCGAAATTATCCAACATTTTTGCTCTTCCTTGTGATTTTGTATATTTTGAACATTGACGGTCACGTGCTTGAATCCAGCGATTAAATGCCCGTTTAGATAAATCCAAAATGTGTCTTGTCCTATTCTCAGGGTTTTCTAAAGAATGAAATAACCTTCCTCGTTTAGCCTCTTTGCAAAAATAGTCATACATTTTTATTGCGATGTTTTGTAAACTGCAGAATTTCATTTTAAGACTCATGATAAATGTTATCGTTCCACGTCTACACCTATGAATGAACGGAAATGGAACACACAATTTGTCGTGTTTTTTACAAGTGTCTAATTGTGTCAAAAACCACGTGAAGGCGTGCAAACGCGTCAATTTTATCGTGTATGGATTTTTAATCGCTATTTTTAACTTAAAATACTGTAAACATTAAGTTTTGACTACATAAATGGGTCGTTATAAATTTATATAAATCAAATAAGCAACAATAATAACCAAATGTTTTTTTTTAAATGAAATTAATTCCCTGTTGGGTTCTAATCATTATAACTTTACATGCAAATTTTGAACAACTTACAAGTGGTTAAAAAGCTATCGATTTTAAAAGTTGGGCACGAGTTACGAAACAAGCTATAACATGGACGAGAAACTTCCAAAGATGGACAAGTCAGCCTATGACAACCTGCACCATCAAAGGAAGAGACAGGGCAGAATGGCGCTCCATGGAAGCCAACCTTCGTTGCGGAGATGGCACTCGATGATGATGATGAAACTAGGGAAATTGCTCTTTTACGGCAGAAACAAAAGATGGAGGGTGTATATGTAATTTCCTGTCTTCAATCTAAAAGAGGTTCTCATATAACAGCCACGACAACACACAAACACGACGCAGATGTTTGATTGTTCTTCACAAAATGCAGCTCTCTGCCTTTCTAAGACAGTACGCCGGGTAAGAAATGTAATTTAAATGTTTTTTCATTAACTTTATTGTAGTCCACATAGAATAGAAATGAATATTAAAATTGATACTTAATGACTTAATGCTTATAATTATGTTTGTAACTAGACTACTTGCCACTACTTTAGTGAGAGTAGAATTTAGATAGGTTTTAGTAGAGTGAGTAATCAGAAAAGACAATGATTCAGAAATAAACTAGAATAAAAATATGACATAAGAGAAAGAGTAGGCATTGATTTTGCTAATCCTAAACTACATTCAGAAACAGCATATAAACTGGTTATCCATCTAGTAAAGGATATCGTGTGATATTCCTTACCATACAACATACATAATGATAATAGAGAAGGGAGGTAGACTTTAGACTTAACTTTTAGTGTAAGTGAGTAAGACCGACAGGCAACGTCAAAGTCAAAGAAAAGAATAATCATTGAGTTACTGTTATTGACAATGAGGGAGGTCGCCAAAAGAGCGAGAATCAGAACTTTGTATCTCCCTCGACACCCGAACGGCTTCAAAAGGAAGTGCAGAAAGATGTAACTACTTAGAACTGACTAATAAAATTCAACAATAAATTAATAAATTCTCAATTCACTTCCTCAGCATCTTCAATCTTCACTAAAATTGCATCATTCATATTCCTCATAAAAGTTTCTCATGTTGTTTTGTTATTTGATGTTAGAAAGTACCAAACCTCTTGATTTGCTTGAAATTGTTGATTTGAAAATTAAAGTTACAGTTTTACAATGAAATGAAATATCAAAATCAATCAAGTTCTGTCATCCAGTGAGATCAAGTTTGGTGTCTGTTTCGAGTTTTTTCAACCCCTTTCAATAATAAATGTTGCCAGGTTAGCTAACTTGGGAAAACAGTTGAATAAATTAAAACTTTATTAATTATCATCTGTGCCAGCTTTCAGATGATCATGTAATGTCACAGCCATAATTACAAGACACAGACTACATTACAACAGTAGACTATAGAGTAGTACAATCAAGTGCTTATCAGTTCTGTTGTTGAGCTTCTACCAGACTGTTGTATTTTCTTATAGTGCCTAGTATATTTTCGTTTTTCTATATTTCTTTTTCCCTCAATTTTTTCCAGTTGTTGAACAAATATACTTCCCTTCTCTTTACATGACCCCAGAAAATGATTGTTTCCTCCCAATATATGTTGGTAACAAGTTTTGTTTTCTAATAACCAATAATAATATAATGATAATTTAAAAAAAAAAAAAACTAATTTAATGACACTTCAAGACAAGTTAAATGAAGCAACAATGCAAGACAATGATATATAAGAAACATATTTATTATTGGAAACAAATAACAGTTAAACAGTAATACAGGTATTTTAACAGAATCACAACACTTAATGGCACATAACAGCAATCAATGTAACAAAAATGGCATGTCCTTGTTGGTTGTCAAATTTTGTGTTTCTATCTATTGTCCTTTCGAGCCGAAGACAGCACATAGGACAGAACTACAATCTCAAAAACAGAAACCTCTGCGTGCCGAAGTGGCACATATTGGAGAGATCACTGCTTCTAAAATCTATGGTTCTGTTTCCATAACAATGATTTTTACAATGACAGCTTGTCAAGCCATCGATCAACCTCCTTAGTCGCCTCTTACGACATGCCTGGAAGGTCACAGTGTCACTATTCTTTACTTCCCACATAATGAGGCCCCGGTAACACACACGGGATATTTAATTTTTAATTTTGTGTTTAGACTCCTCTTAATTAAAAAAAAAAATTCTTTGTTACTTGTGTATTTATGTTCTACATGCTAAGTAAATTAGCTTTTTTTTTTATTACAGTTTGTGTTAAAATTGAAAATAGTAAATTATATAGCACAAATAGATAGCCCCTCGTTGGCCTTCTGTCATAATATTTTCATGAAGCTGTTATTAAATGTTTTGTTAATACAAATAATAATATTTCACTGAATCATAAGGGAGCCATGATAGCTCAGTGGTTAGTGAACTGGACTACAAAGGACAAGACAGTGACAATGAACCCCTTCTTTTTTGGTTATTTGGTTATGGAAGGCCCCGGTATCACTGCAAACGAATTAAAATCCATAATTGCTCAACCGCCCGTGCTAGCGTTATCATCCGAATCTCATCTCCCAAACAAAGAAAGGTAACTGTAGTCCCCATCATAGCAGTCTCTATCTATCTATTGTCCTTTCGAGCCGAAGACGGCACATAGGGCAGAACCACAATCTCAAAAACAGAAACCTTGCATGCCAAAATGGCACATATTGCAGAGATCACTGCTTCTAAAATATATGGTCTGTTTCCATAACAATGCTTTTTACAATGACAGCTTGTCAAGCCATCGATCAACCTCCTTAGTCGCCTCTTACGACATGCCTGGAAGGTCACAGTGTCACTATTCTTTACATCCCACGTAATGAGGCCCCGGTAACACACGGGCGACATTTTGCAGTCTCAGCATACGGCAAAAGACATAAGGCGAAACCGCGCAGAAAGTGAACACAGCCAACTCTTCCCTGTCATACGATATCGTCATTCATTGAAAGCAATTTGAATATCGAAACATGATCAGAACGGATGAGACACACAGCTCACGGTGTGCACAGAGCACTTAACTCAGTAGCTCCTGCAACAAGCCGGACTTAGAATATGAGGAAACTGCAACAAGGAACACTTTTCATGCATAGCCTTCAGTTGTTCCCGCCGCCTATCCACCATATACCGGGAGTTCACATCCTCTTGAAAATGATCATCGTCATATTTTTAAAAAATGTAGAGCACTTGATGATGTTAGGCCATCTTTGTTGACTCCATTTCCTAACATATAGACACACAGTCGTCAGATTATCCCCGTCACACATCAAACAACGACCGTAAGATTAGCGTACGGCCGGTCTAGAGTCTAGGGATATACGATGAACCATTATGATGATGTAGCACACAAAAAAAGTCGTACACACAATTTCGCTCCCTTTCGATTTCTGTTTACTCTAGTAAAAGCAGCCTAAGATGAACAAAACACTGTGCAAATTCCGTAAAGAGATAAAACTGCGGCTGACGAAGTAGTTTACATTGATAAGTAACATGGAAATAACTTGCATCAAGGAATTCCAACAACGGCCATGAACAGCACCAATGTGACGTAAAGCGCAGATCAAGTCTAGACATTGGAAGGTCGCATTCACAACACTTGATTTGTCAAAACTGGACTGTTGCCGGCGTACAACATCGCTTTAGAGGCACAGATGTAATAAGAAGATCATCACTTTTACTTTAACGCAGAAAAGTACAACGGAGAACTGAAATTAATCAAATTCCGATTGCACTTGCTGCAGCGATCAAGAGAACGTGACCTAGATCCCACCATCTTTACAACTGAAGTCCAATGAACCCTACCGGGTTCGATCCCAACCGATGGCTTCCGGTTCACCCATCCTTTAATGGGTGCCAGATTTTTTTCTGGGAAAGTAAAGCGGCACGGGCGTAATACCGACCACATTACCCCAAAAATCATGTGTCGAAGGTTTGTAAAATTTATGGTCACTAACACCATATTCCCTATACGCCAATTGGCGTGATGGGGGTACTTTACTTTTACTGAATCATATAAAAACAGTCATGGACATCTGCTAGTTTAAATAAGTAATGTACAAATTTATTCCATTATGTTGTTCCTTGTTCATGAATATTTAGCAGTGTTTTTTTTATAAACATGTTTTTGTACACTTAAACTCAGGTTGCTATCCCAGCTTGCCAGTATGATGATCACCTCTGGGGTAATATTTATCCTCTTGTTTACAATCACATTCTTCATTCTGAGGGTCTGGCTGAGGCAGAAATCTAAGGTATTCGTTGATGCAAATGGAAACAAGAAACCTTCATTTGCATTTTTCCACCCCTACTGCAATGCTGGTGGTGGCGGGGAACGTGTTTTATGGGCTGCTATAAGGGCAGTTCAGAAAAGGTAATGCATTTGTGCTTTTGGATTAAATGCAATTAACCCTACATTATGATACCATCGTTAAAATGACCACCTCAAAATACAAATACTTGAGATTTGACAGGTTGCCATGTCCCCACCTTCTCTATACCTTCTCAATTACTACTTCCAGTGATCCCTGAGTGTTGGATGTTTCCTTTAATGTTGGATCAGACACAAACATGTGCGCTGTTAAAAAGTACTATCATATCATACAAAAGAGGCAGGGTTTTTTTTATTTCCATAATTTTTCAAGACATTTTTTTTTCTTGTGATGATCATCTACCAACACTACTGTCTGTCATGTAACTCTTTGTCATTTACCACACTACTGTTTGTGATGTAACTCTTTGTCATCTACCAACACTACTGTCTGTCATGTAACTCTTTGTCATCTACCAACACTACTATCTGTGATGTAACTCTTTGTCATTTACCAACACTACTGTCTGTGATGTAACTCTTTGCCATCTACCAACACTACTGTCGGTCAAATAACTGTTTGTCATCTACCAACACTACTGTCTGTGATGCAACTATTTGTCATCTACCAACACTACTGTCTGTCATGTAACTCTTTGTCATCTACCAACACTACTGTCTGTCATGTAACTCTTTGTCATCTATGAACACTACTGTCTGTCATGTAACTCTTTGTCATCTACCAACACTACTATCTGTGATGTAACTCTTTGTCATTTACCAACACTACTGTCTGTGATGTAACTCTTTGCCATCTACCTACACTACTGTCGGTCATGTAACTGTTTGTCATCTACCAACACTACTGTCTGTTATGCAACTATTTGTCATCTACCAACACTACTGTCTGTCATGTAACTCTTTGTCATCTACCAACACTACTGTCTGTCATGTAACTCTTTGTCATCTACCAACACTACTGTCTGCCATGTAACTCTTTGTCATCTACCAACACTACTGTCTGTCATGTAACTCTTTGTCATCTGACCACACTACTGTCTGTGATGCAACTCTTTGTCATCTACCAACACCACTGTCTGTCATGTAACTCTTTGTCATCTACCAACACTACTGTCTGTCATGTAACTCTTTGTCATCTACCAACAGTCATCAACTAATATTACTGTCTGTCATGTAAGTCTTTGCCATCTACCAACACCACTGTCTGCCATGTAACTCTTTGTCATCTACCAACACTACTGTCTGTCATGTAACTCTTTGTCATCTACCAACACTACTGTCTGTCATGTAACGCTTTGTCATCTACCAACACTACTGTCTGCCATGTAACTCTTTGTCATCTACCAACACTACTGTCTGTCATGTAACTCTTTGTCATCTGACCACACTACTGTCTGTGATGCAACTCTTTGTCATCTACCAACACCACTGTCTGTCATGTAACTCTTTGTCATCTACCAACAGTCATCAACTAATATTACTGTCTGTCATGTAAGTCTTTGCCATCTACCAACACTACTGTCTGTGAGGTAACTCTTTGTCATCTACCAACACTACTGTCTGTCATGTAACTCTTTGTCATCTACCAACACTACTGTCTGTCATGTAACGCTTTGTCATCTACCAACACTACTGTCTGCCATGTAACTCTTTGTCATCTACCAACACTACTGTCTGTCATGTAACTCTTTGTCATCTGACCACACTACTGTCTGTGATGCAACTCTTTGTCATCTACCAACACCACTGTCTGTCATGTAACTCTTTGTCATCTACCAACAGTCATCAACTAATATTACTGTCTGTCATGTAACTCTTTGTCATCTACCAACACTACTGTCTGCCATGTAACTCTTTGTCATCTACCAACACTACTGTCTGTCATGTAACTCTTTGTCATCTACCAACACTACTGTCTGTCATGTAACTCTTTGTCATCTACCAACACTACTGTCTGCCATGTAACTCTTTGTCAACTACCAACACCACTGTCTGTCATGTAACTCTTTGTCAACTACCAACACCACTGTCTGTCATGTAACTCTTTGTCATCTACCAACAGTCATCAACTAATATTACTGTCTGTCATGTAAGTCTTTGCCATCTACCAACACTACTGTCTGTGAGGTAACTCTTTGTCGTCTACCAACACTACTGTCTTTTATGTAACTCTTTGTCATCTAACCACACTACTGTCTGTGATGCAACTCTTTGTCATCTAACCACACTACTGTCTGTGATGCAACTCTTTGTCATCTAACCACACTACTGTCTGTGATGCAACTCTTTGTCATCTACCAACACTACTGTCTGCCATGTAACTCTTTGTCAACTACCAACACCACTGTCTGCCATGTAACTCTTTGTCAACTACCAACACCACTGTCTGTCATGTAAGTCTTTGTCAACTACCAACACCACTGTCTGTGATGTAACTCTTTGTCAACTACCAACAGTCATCAACTAATATTACTGTCTGTCATGTAAGTCTTTGTCAACTACCAACACCACTGTCTGTCATGTAACTCTTTGTCAACTACCAACACCACTGTCTGCCATGTAAGTCTTTGTCAACTACCAACACTACTGTCTGTGATGTAACTCTTTGTCATCTACCAACAGTCATCAACTAATATTACTGTCTGTCATGTAAGTCTTTGCCCCATCTACCAACACTACTGTCTGTCATGTAACTCTTTGCCATCTACCAACACTACTGTCTGTCATGTAGCTCTTTGTCATCTACCAACACTACTGTCTGTCATGTAACTCTTTGTCATCTACCAACACTACTGTCTGTCATGTAACTCTTTGCCATCTACCAACACTACTGTCTATCATGTAACTCTTTGCCATCTACCAACACTACTGTCTGTCATGTAACTCTTTGTCATCTACCAACACTACTGTCTGTCATGTAACTCTTTGTCATCTACCAACACTACTGTCTATCATGTAACTCTTTGCCATCTACCAACACTACTGTCTATCATGTAACTCTTTGTCATCTACCAACACTACTGTCTATCATGTAACTCTTTGTCATCTACCAACACTACTGTCTGTCATGTAACTCTTTGCCATCTACCAACACTACTGTCTATCATGTAACTCTTTGCCATCTACCAACACTACTGTCTGTCATGTAACTCTTTGTCATCTACCAACACTACTGTCTGTCATGTAACTCTTTGTCATCTACCAACACTACTGTCTGTCATGTAACTCTTTGCCATCTACCAACACTACTGTCTATCATGTAACTCTTTGCCATCTACCAACACTACTGTCTGTCATGTAACTCTTTGTCATCTACCAACACTACTGTCGGTCATGTAACTCTTTGCCATCTGCCAACACTACTGTCTGTGATGTAACTCTTTGTCATCTACCAACACTACTGTCGGTCATGTAACTCTTTGCCATCTGCCAACACTACTGTCTGTGAAGTAACTCTTTGTCATCTACCAACACTACTGTCGGTCATGTAACTCTGTTATCTACCTTTGTCATCTATGTAACCATACCTTTTTTTCTCTATATATTTTGTTCATTTCTCCTCACTGTTAGCTTCACTGCAGCTTTGCATTTTGATGGATTTATGTGAATTTCTTTGCCTTGACCCAACCCAGAACCAGTAGGTTTAAAGGAGTTACTTTTCATAGACAACCAAAGTTTGTTTCATTGCAAGAAGGATGAACTCCAGCACCACACATCAACTGTCTCAGTTCCGTTTGCCAAGAGAAAGACATCAAGATAAACAGCGAAAAGATGGAAACAAAGACAATAAATCACAATGGAACCTCAAGCTATTTTCCTAGCAAAATTCTCAATCAAGTGAGATAGTACATGAACTTAGACAGTATTTTTAAAGACAGCTGAACATTAGATAAAGAGATAGAAACCAGAATCCAGGAAGTAAATAATGCAAGATACTAAATAGTGCCGATTTTGAAACATTTGAGGGTGACTTTGCAAACAAAAAAGAAATTGATAGAAACATTGTTTATGCCACATTGTGCTTTGAATGTCAGACATGGACAGTTCTTTAAAGACACAAGCATAGAATAACAACATATGAAATGAGATGTATAAGAAAGGCTGTTAACAAAATTGGAAGAGATAAGATTAAACATTGAGAAAAAGGTGGGTGTAACACCAACTATTGGCTATATTGAACAACAAAGAATCAAATGGTGGGTGTAACACTAGCTATTGGCTATATCGAACAACAAAGAATCAAATGGTGGGTGTAACACCAGCTATTGGCTATATTGAACAACAAAGAATCAAACGGTGGGTGTAACACCAGCTATTGGCTATATTGAACAATAAAGAATCAAATGGTGGGTGTAACACCAGCTATTGGCTATATTGAACAACAAAGAATTTAATGGTGGGTGTAACACCAGCTATTGGCTATATTGAGTTTTTTTTTTTTTTTTAAATAAAAAAAAAAAAAAAAAATATTGAACAACAAAGAATTTAATGGTGGGAGTAACACAGAAGTAATCACAAGTAATAATTAGAACTGTTACCTAGTGAATTCTTAAAGGAACATAAAAAAGAGAAGACATAACAATTTGGAAGAGAATAATGGACACAGAGATGATTGGTATGGGTTAGACTTGCAGTGTGGTTAGAAAACATTCAAAGTGAAGGAAGATTGTTTTTGCCCTACAAAGCACCACAAGGCATACCTACCCCTGACTGTTAGTCTCTGATCAAGGAAAGAAGAAGAAAATATTATACAATCTATCTATCTATTGACCTTTCGAGCCATAGCCGGCCCATAGGGCATAGACCAAGATACTCCTTCTCTTATCTAAATTTTTATTCTAGCAGTTTTCAATTTTTTTAAAGATATTTTATCAAATCTCGCCATTTGTTTCTGTTCTGTGCAAGCAGCTCTATCTCATTGAGGTAGCTGATTCCTGCTGCTCTTGCCTCTCTCATCAGTGTTCTTCTCAGTGTCTCTCTGGGTCTTCCTCTTTTCCTCTTACCTGTTGTTTCCCACATGAGTGCTTGCTTTGCTATCAGGTCTATGCTTCATTAACAAAATCGTTTTTATGATAGCGGCTTGTTAAACCTCTGATCAACGGTTCTATACCAAGCCGGAGAAAAAAAATGATATAAAATTACATTTGAATTCATTTCTTCCTTTCTAGATATCCTAATGTGCAGTGTGTCGTCTACACTGGGGACACAGATGCTTCACCCAAGAAATTATTCTAAAAGCTCATCAGAGATTCAACATCATCATTCCTGAAAAGGTGGAATTTGTTTACCTGAAAACCCGCAGTTGGCTGGAGGCAGTTAAATACCCTTATTTTACACTTCTGGGTCAGAGTATTGGGTCTGTATGCGTTGGCTTCGAAGCTTTATTTATGTTTGTGCCAGATGTTTACATAGACACCATGGGATATGCTTTTACACTACCACTTTTCAAATATTTGGGTGGCTGTCCTGTAGCCTGCTATACGCATTACCCTACAATATCCACGGACATGTTGAGCAGAGTGTCTCAACGTGTTGAAGCACACAACAATGCTTTGTTTATTTCAAAGAGTCGATTTCTTAGTTGGCTTAAACTTATTTATTACAGAATTTTTGCGTATTATTATGGCGTGGCTGGCAAGCGGGCCAATGTAATTATGGTCAATTCAACATGGACATTCAACCATATTGTCGATTTATGGGGTGTGCCATCTAGAACTAATATAGTTTATCCCCCTTGTGACATTTCTGAGTTTATGAAAATACCACTTGAAAGTGACCAAAACAAACCCAAGCAGATTATATCCCTTGGCCAATTTCGTCCGGAAAAGGATCACCCACTTCAGATAAGGTCCTTTCACAGATTTCTTTCAAGCTTGGATGAGACACAGCGAGTGGACTATAAACTGGTTTTAGCTGGTAGCTGTAGGCATGAAGATGACCAGGAGAGAGTACAAGTGTTAAGAAAGTTGTCGGAGGAGCTAGGCATTCAGAGAAATGTGGAATTTCGTTTGAATGTTTCCTTTCCTGAGCTGAAACAACTGCTGTCAGAGTCATTGATCAGTCTACACACAATGTGGAATGAACATTTTGGTATTTGTAAGTATTTAATCAATTACTCTTTTCTTACATTGAAGAAAAATTACGGTTATTTATTTCTCTTTTTTCTTTGATTAAGGATTTACAAACTTGTAAGTGTCTATTGTACAGAGTGGTTCTTCTTTGACAACAACATAGTTCCTCAACTTTGTGCAACCTTTGACCATCCTTGCAGGGTGCTACAACTCTGATTCACATGACTATCTCTATTTCCATTGCCTAGCTCTAGATTGTCCTTGCTCTACCTCTTTGTGGATTCCACTGAATCTTTGTGATTGTGTTTCTTGATCTCTTCTGAGCATATAATTTATCCAGCCCCTGTTGTGTGTGCCAGGAGGCTGGGTGGTCTAGAGCAGTGTTTTCAACCCCCACCTCTCCAAACCACCATACCCCAAAGGTTATTAACATTGGATCAGCTCCAACAGGTCATGATCAAAATAGGGATGTAATGGACCTTGTCCATCGATTTTGATCATGTGACGAACTTAATCATGTGATCACAAGATGTCCTTCAAACTGACCAGTGCTCAGCATGGCTGAGTAATTTATTAGCGTCTCTCAGTCATTCCCCTATTAACCCTATAAATTCCTACTCCAGAAACGTGTATTCCCATGCACACTCGGAGGTTATAGATATAACAAAGAGACATGGCTCAATGCGGCAGTATTTGCCTATGACGTCTTCGAAGGCTTCCACAGACGAGAGGAGACATGTGCTGCTGCTATAGATCTGGAGGATACATACAACAGGGTACCATTTGAATATCTCATGCATATGCTTCTCAAACTGGCGGTGAACCCCTTCCTCATTAGATTGAGCACCGCGGCACTGTTTCAGAGGAAGGTGATACTCAGATGTCAAAGTTGGTCTTCTGAGCCAACATCCATTTGTCCTGGGCTGCCACAAGGCTCACCATTGTCACCAGTTCTATTTAACGTGTACACAATAACGATCACGGAACAACAGCTGGATGGGAGGGGAAGAACTATGACTTTTGCTGATGATATTCTGGTATATCGACAGGGAAGAGACAGATGGGGAATCACCTCCACAATGCAAGACGAAGTTGATCGCTTTTCTTCCTAGTGTGGGGTTTCAGGTGCCTTGGTTAATCCTAATAAAGCATCAGTTTCATGGTTCTCCCGTAACAATCATATCGTTAATACGACCACACCGGTAGTATGAATGGGAGCTGATGAGGTGACCAGGGACAAGTTGATGACATACCTCGGAGTTAAGTTTGATCGCAGCCTGTGTTTTCGGGACCACGTCGACCATGTGATAACAAAATCCCGCAAAGGATTAGCCGCCTTGAAGGTCATGGCAGCTGCCAACATCGAGCAGAGGCTACTTACTTTTCTGTTCCAGGGATTAGTCCTCGCACCAATAAAGTATGCCCTGACCATTCTTACTGTCAGTACGACTCAAATTGATAGGCTGGAGAAAATACAAAATGAAGCCATGCGCATTATCCTGGGATGTACAAGGGACACTCCCTGTGTAGCAATGAGGTATCATCTTGACTTTCCAACCATGGATGACAGAATCAAGATCTGGAGAGCACGAGCATACCTGAAGATTAGTACAGATACAGAGCATCCATTGCACCATGTGCTAAACACAGAGAAAGGTACCAGGCTAAAAAGAGGCAAATCATGGGTGGGCCGAGCAGAAGATGTCATCAAACAGGTCTTGTGGGCTTACCAATATCAGCGTTGGTGAGGAGTGGGTACCGGTGCCTACGTCATTCAAGGGGACTTTCTCATGTATTGTCACACTCGACAGGAAAAGTAGGGAGCAGAACCCGGTCGTGGTTAATGTTGAGGTCAACGGTCTCATCTGCGATAACACCGATGAGAAAGATGCAGTCATCTATACAGACAGATCTGTAATACGACACCAAAGAAGTGCATGGGCATTTACAGCACGCTCGGCAGGCAGAATAGTCAAGGAAGTAAGTGGTGCATATGCCATGACAATGGAGGTGATGGCAGTGACCAAGGCATTCAAATGGTTAGAGTCACAAGACTACATCCACGCATGTATACTGAGTGATTCGATGAGCATGATAAAAAAAGTGGAGGCGGGCTTTGTACGCATGCAATGGGTAGAGTCGTTGCAGAAATCCAAAATACATAAGGTCACCTTTGTCTATGTCCCTGGACATGCGGGAGTACGGGGAAATGAGAGAGCGGACAGGTTGGCTAGCTGCGCTGTCGTTGAGGATGGGTAACCGATGGATCGGGCGGACATCATCAATGCACTCCGAGATATGGAAAGAGCGCAGGACTTCGACAAACACAGATCAACGTCACTTCTTCGGATGATGGAAATGGGAGTTAAGATGGGCACAGCCAGAAATGAGAAACTTGGTGGCCGTGTAAGAAGACTTATCAACCAACATAGAACTGGAGTCGTCAGTCGCTGGACACTGAGGGAATTGCTGAGGAGGGGATCTGAGCACCTATGGACATGTTCGGAGTGCAATGATGATGACCCACAAATAACTCAATAACTCAATTCCTACTCCCCCAGTACACTGTTTAACCCTCTAAAACCCAACATTCAGTTTGGTTAGATTTTAAATTGCTTCACAATTATGCCCAGACTGTGGTTGCATGATACAATTTTTTTTCTACTTTTAACCGTAAAAGTTTATTTAACGTGCGCAGTGTTCACACGGGGCCTCCTGTTCTCAGGGTTAGCACAGCTGTTTGTTCATAAATGTTATTGGATTAAAATTTCAACAGCATAAAAATGAACTGTACCAGAATGGAGGCGAAGGTGCTCCTCACAGTGTGCAGAGCTGGAAGTTGGCAGTGACCCACAGCTGATGGCTTGTGACAGGATCGGTGAACCAGACCCTGCTCCACTTCTCCGTGGTGCCTCCAGAAACAGACTAACCTGTCTAGTCTGGCCAAGTGAGTTGGGATTGAAGAGGGATGACAACCCAGTACTCAAAAATCTTTAGCTGAGGTTGGATGTGTTGGGCCGAAAGGTGTAAATATCACAGTTATACTGCAAACCACAACACAACGCAGACACGCCCACTTAACGTTCTTTTAAGGATGGATGACGAAGAGGTGTACTCCTTTAGTCATCGAGTGAATGCAAGCAAGCAGCAACTGTTCTAGAATATTCATGTGCTTGTACAGTGTCACTTCATGTGCTTGTACAGCGTCACAAATTTAAACCGTATCAATAAAATATCAATCTCAAGACTGAGTGGAATATAGTTTCGTCGTGACATCTTCATTTATATTTGTAGCCACAATTTTACCACTATAACTAAAGTACCACTTTGAGACTAAAGCTAGCAACTGTGTTAGAGATAGGATCTCACTACCCAGAGGCTGTGGGAGGGTACAGCCGTGAAGAAATCAGGAATTTGAAGTGAAAAATCCCCACTGCCTTTGGTGGGATATGAACCTTGTACTTGTCCAGAGGCTGACATCTGTCTTTAGATAATCCAGCCTCAATGAAAAGATAATATGGCTACATCATTTTGAGGATTACTCCCATGGCTACATAATTTTTAGAATTACTCCCATGGCCACATAGTTTTGAGAATTACTCCCATGGCTAATTAATTTTGAGAATTGCTCCCATGGCAACGTAATTTTGAGAATTATTCTCTAGGCAACGTAATTTTTAGAATAATTCTCAAGGCAACGTAATTTTGAGAATTACTCCTATGGCTACATAATCTTGAGAATTATTCCTATGGTTAAATAATTTTGAGAATTGCTCCTGTGGTAGTATATCAAATATTGCTTGAAATAAACAATTTAGTTTGTGGTACATTGTAAATTTTATAACAAGATTAGCACTCGGTGAAACAGATGACTAGCAATCAACCCTTTGATGCTGCGCTAGGTACTTAAGGTTTTAATTTTAACTGATTCCTGTTTTTATGCTCCAATTCAGGCGTTGTTGAAGGCATGGCTGCAGGGACTGTGATGTTGGCCCACAACTCAGGTGGGCCAAAGCTGGACATTGTGGTAACTCACAATGACAGACCAACTGGATTCCTTGCTTCAGATGTAGAATCATACTCGGAAGCCATGAGGAAAGTTTTCAGCATGTCACCTGTAGAGAGGTTAGACATCAGGCAGAATGCAAGAGAGTCACTGACTCGGTTTTCAGACGAGGAATTTGAAGCTGTGTTTTTGTTATGTTGTGAGCCCTTATTGAAAGCCATAGCTTCCAGATGAAGCTGAATTTGATAAATAATCTCCCTTAAAATGTGCTTATGGCTGTTAAGTCAGTTAATTTATCTTAATTTGTTATTAATTGTTATTTAATAATTGTGAGTTTTGTTATTGTTAACTGACGTCATGGCTAATAATTGAAATCTGGTGAAATACATTCTGTGAAAAATTATGGGGCATTTACGCTGACCTCAGGTTAATGACTAGGATCATGGAGATGATGCATTTCTCTGTTTAATCTGTTGAAACACAAAGAAGAAGATGAGAGTCTCTTGTCCCATCATTTAAACTTGTAGACAAATACTTGACGTAAAGAATAACATAAGAATAAAACTATAACAGATGTAGAATTTAAGAAACTGGAAAAAGACAAACACCTCCTCAGGTACTAAAGATAGTTAGTCGTCGTATTATCCTCATAGCAAATAGAACAACTGTCCTTAATCACTCAGATCTCCCCAGCAAATCCCGCAGTGTGAAATGATAAACTGGTTCACAAGTCCTCCACCATTCTCAAAGCTCTCCTGAATTTAGGCAACATCCCTCTTGACTAACAAGGGAATCTGGGATTCGCACCAGTGCTGCAGATTCTCGAGCAGGACCAAAATGTTTATCATCTCGCCCTTCATTTCAGCATACGGTTAGGAATATACAATTGATGATGTAGGGTACACAACAATGGAAGCACCCACAATGCTTCATTCACTCCAAAGAACACTGCCATTTTGCATGAATAGCATAGTGATGGCATAGAATTCTGAAACTTTAATGAAGCTACCAGAGAGCTTGATAGCTACTTCTCATGAAAAAGATGGATCTCCTATCGCTCATTGTTGCTAGAGCTAGACAACACTTCAAGCAAGCTCATATGTGCTCTGCCACTTTTAAAAAAGTAAAGTATCCCTGTCACGCCAAGTGGCGTATAGGGAATATGGTGTTAGTGACCATAAATTTTACAGACCGTCGGCACATGATTTTTGGGGTAATGTGGTTGATATTACGCCTGTGCCGCTTTACTTTCCCAGAAAAAAAATTCGGTATCCATTTAAGGCTGGGTGAACCCGGAAGCCGTCGGATCGAACCCTACCCCTTGTCCTTTGTAGCCCAGTTCACTAACCACTGAGCTTGCCACTTTTTAACCAATAATGAAATGCACACAGTTGGTTCTAGTAACTTGCTGGTTATCCACACACCTAACTAGTCATTGTAGATTGCCATCCACACATGTTGAAGATTGTTCACAATTTTTGCCATTTCAAGACTTCATCATCAATGTTGGTTATTGCATTATCCAATAAATAATCATTGTGGGATTTTTAAATTGTTTAATTAATTAATTATTTCTCCACTTTTTTCTCTCTATCACCAGGTCTATTATAACTTTGCAAAATCTATACAAATTGACTGCCCAAAAATGGACCATAATTTTCAAAATTTGAACAAGACACAATAGAATGTTCACATATCAGGTTGGAGGGGCTGGCATCTACTTTTTTTTTTTTTACAGGATCCAGAAGTGAGGGGCATTAGTATTGGCAGTGCCAGCTCTAGGGGAAGGACTTTTTATTTTAACTTGTAATTCCAGGAACTGAAATCAAATTTTAACTCCATAAAATGTAAGCAACAACCCTTGAGATAATTCGGCTTCCAAAATTGAGAACTTGTACTCCAAGTTAATGACAAATCAGCGTAGAGAGGGAAGGAAGAATGAGGTTATAGTAGACTTTTATCCTGGTCACACAAATAGCAACTGTAGCAATAGAATGTTATGGAGAGATATGTTCTCTTATGCATGGTACTTAAGGATGATTATAATCACCAATATAAAGTGACAATTATCAGAATGTAAGCATTTAAGATTACCATAAATTGATCATTGCTTCAATGTTTGATTGATTCTGTAGCATAAATCTTGTTTTATTGTTTGTTTTATCAATTAAATCATCAAAATAAACATTTTGTGAGCTTCTCACAAGAGTACAGCAATTGTGTCAATAGGTGGCTAGTTACAAGTCTCTGTTGATCTCCAAATAGGTGGCTAGTTACAAGTCTCTGTTGATCTCCAAATAGGTGGCTGGTTACAAGTCTCTGTTGATCTCTAAATAAGTGGCTGGTTACAAGGCTCTGTCCTACCCTATGGTTCCTCTCACAAACCCATGGCATAGGGAGCGTTTTTTTTTTTTTAATTTAGAGAATATCGGTGGTGCAGGGGTTTAAGTGTGATGGTTTAACTACAGAATGATCCTAGTTCAGTACTGTCCTGACACTAATTACTAAATGATCCTTGTTCAGTACTGTCCTGACACTAACAACTATATGATCTTAGTTCAGTACTGTCCTGATACTATAGCTTGTTTCATAACTCGTGCCCAATTTTAAAATCGATAGCTTTTTAACTGCTTGTTGTAAGTTGTTCATAATTTGCATGTAAAGTTATAATGATTAGAACCCAACAGGGAATTAATTTCATTTTAAAAAAACATTTGGTTATTATTGTTGCTTATTTGACTTATATAAATTTATAACGACCCATTGATGTAGTCAAAACTTAATGTTTACAGTATTTTAAGTTAAAATTAGCGAGTAAAAATCCATACACGGTAAAATTGACGTGTTTGCACACTTTCGTCGTGGTTTTTTTGACACAATTAGACACTTGAGAAATTGTGTGTTCCATTTCCGTTCATTCATAGGTGTAGACGTGGAACGATAACATTTATCATGAGTCTTAAAATGAAATTCTGCAGTTTACAAAACATCGCAATAAAAATGTATGACAAGACACATTTTGGATTTATCTAAACGGTCATTTAATCGCTGGATTCAAGCACGTGACCGTCAATGTTCAAAATATACAAAATCACAAGGAAGAGCAAAAATGTTGGATAATTTCGACAGTGAACTTATTAGAAGTGAAATTCGCAAAATGTTGGGTATGAATGAAACTGTTACAATAAGAAAATTAAAAATTTCGCTGAAAAAGAACAACAGTATTGAAATATCAAAGTCTACATTATGGAGGAATGTGAGAGCTGCAGGCTTTACATTCAGAAAGTATTCCAATGGACGAAACATCATCTGTGAGAAGCCACATATAGTAGTCATGAGAAGCAAGTACTTACGTGAAGTAAAAGAGGTGCGCAAGCAAGGTTATGATATTGTGTACTTGGATGAAACATGGATCAATGCTCACCACACTAACCAAAGGGAATGGCAGTCATCAGATGGAAAGATTAAGAGATTAATACCTAGCAGCAAAGGACAGCGCTTGATAATTGCTCATGCAGGTAGTCGACAACATGGACTAATACAGAATGCAGAGCTCATTTTTCTTTCAAAATCCATAGACAATCAGGATTATCACTCTGAGATGAATGGTCACATATTTAGACATTGGATTGAAAATTCTGTTCTCCCATCACTAGATCGACCATTTTGCCTAATAATGGACAATGCAGCGTACCACAACATTGTTGCACTTGAAGATAAAGTCCCGACGTCATCCAGTACAAAAGATGCTATTAAGATATGGCTCACAAAAGAGCACATACAATTTAATAACATGTACTTAAAACCTGAATTACTATCTCTAGTAAAGCAAAAACAAAGGACAAAGATTTTTCAAATAGATAAGATTATCCAAGAGCACGGTCATATAAGTTTGAGGCTGCCACCTTACCATGCTCATTTAAATCCAATAGAACTAATCTGGGCAAAATTAAAAGGACAAGTGGCAGAAGAAAATACAACATTCAAAATATGCGATGTAAAGACTCTTGCTAATCTCGCTTTATTAAATATAGACAAAGATTATTGGGCTAAATGTGAAGACCACGTCTTAAAACAGGAAGAGGAATATTGGAGAAATGATGGTTTGTGGAATGTTCAACCCCAAACAGTTATTAATCTTTTAGACTCGTCTGATTCAGAATGAAAGTATATAGCCCCCACAATGTTGGCCCCTATATTACCTTAAATTAGTTCAACAAACGGTCCTTTTCAGGACCACACAACTATGAAAATTGGACATACAGGTATACCTTGATATTATCGTCTGTCCTCGAACTGAGAAGACAATAATTCTCCTGGTATTTCCCCATTACGGCCACGCCTTTCTATCTATTGACCTTTCGAGCCGTGACCGGCCCATAGGGCGTAGACCAAGATACACCTTCTCCTACATGAATTTTTGTTCTAGCAGTTTTCTTTTAAAGATATTTTATCAAATCTCGCCATCTGTCTCTGTTCTGTGCAAGCAGTTCTATCTCATTGAGGGAGCCGATTCCTGCTGCTCTTGCCTCTCTCATCAATGTTCTTCTCAGTGTCTCCCTGGGTCTTCCTCTTTTTCTTTACCTGTTGTTTCCCATATGAGGGTTTGCTTTGCTATTCGATTATTATCTTTTCTCATCACATGTCCAACGCCTTTACCTAGTGAAAATTAATCATAGACCAGCAACTACGGTAATTTCTATTATTTAGGGCTTCACAATTTACAATTTTGACAAACATCAAAGAAATTCGCCACTTTAAGAAAACTGCAGCTGCAAGATATTTGTTAAATATACATTTAAAGGGTCTTTTGCATTCTAATAACATTTGGAAAATTTCAACAGTTTTTAACAAACGGTTACTGAGCAATAGCGTTTTGAAGTTGGGCAAGTGATTTGAAACGAGCTATAACTACTAAATGATCCTTGTTCAGTACTGTCCTGACACTAACTACTAAATGATCCTTGTTCAGTACTGTCCTGACACTAACTACTAAATGATCCTTGTTCAGTACTGTCCTGACACTAACTACTAAATGATCCTTGTTCAGTACTGTCCTGATACTAACTACTAAATGATCCTTGTTCAGTACTGTCCTGATACTAACTACTAAATGATCCTTGTTCAGTACTGTCCTGATACTAACTACTAAATGATCCTTGTTCAGTACTGTCCTGACACTAACTACTAAATGATCCTTGTTCAGTACTGTCCTGACACTAACTACTAAATGATCCTTGTTCAGTACTGTCCTGACACTAACTACTAAATGATCCTTGTTCAGTACTGTCCTGACACTAACTACTAAATGATCCTTGTTCAGTACTGTCCTGACACTAACTACTAAATGATCCTTGTTCAGTACTGTCCTGACACTAACTACTAAATGATCCTAGTGAAAATGTGGATTTGTGCGCCTGAATAGGTGGAGACAGATCTAGTGCAGTGCGGTGCTGTGCAAAGGGAGAGAAAAGTGAAGTAAAAATAGGATGAAGTGGGTTGTTAGGGAATGAGAAGTTGACAGTTGGAGTTAGTTAGGGTCGGAGTTGAGCAGTGGAAGGGAGTGGCTGCTCAGTGATGCAGCCAAGACGAATGCACAGAAACCTGATAGCTGATGTCGCCTGATTGAAGTCCAACATGGACGACTCTCACTGCTTTTAGTACTGATGGTTAAGACTAATTTTATTTACTTACATATCTGTGTGTATGTTGTTTGTTTGTTCCTGCTGGAGTCTATTGAGCCGAAACGTTGTTCAAATTTGTGTCCTCCATTAATTACGTAAAGCTTTTACCAAACAAATTTTCTATTTATGTTTCATTTCTCCTTCACACTGAGCTTTACTGCAACTTCGCATTTTTATGTATTTCTTTACCTTGACTCGTTGTTTGCAAGATTATCCATGATTCACAATCATATGATGCTATCAGTAAGGACAGCAAAAAGACAGACAAGAAAGTTGTTGGAGGCCACAGAAATGTTGTTTGACAGAAGAATGTTAAGAATACCACGGACAGCTCAAATAAGTTATGAGGACGGTGTGGAATGTGCTTCCTGCCCAATATATCAGACTTCGGCATGTTAATTTTTGGTACGAGATTGCCTTCACTCCTTGATTCCCTTGGTCAGACTGGTCTGTTTTCAGAGACCCCTTGGAGAGATGGAATAGTTAATTTAACAAATGACCCCTCTACACCCTAAGGGATATGGGTAGCATGGTGTTAGTAATCATATTTTCCTATAACCAATAGTACATTTTTGGGTGATGTGGTCGGTATTCACTCCAGGCTGTCCTAGTTTCCCAAAATATCAGGTACTCGTTTAGGCTGGATGAACCTAGGAGCTATTGATCCAGAATGATTAGACACAGTCAGTTCTGGTTCACTTATCATGAAGCAAACATCCTGCTAGGAGTTGCCACCCACTTTCACTCTCCATGAGCTGTGGGTGATTTCGCAATATTTGATATTCACATAATGTGTTATTTATCCAAATGTATTTAAAATTAACCACTAATATCTTCAGTATACATGAAAAGACGATGGTCATATGTTGGGACATATGATGAGGAGAGATAATAACCAAATAGCAAAGCAAGCCCTCATGTGGGAAGAAAACGGTAAGAGGAAAAGAGGCAGACCCAGAGATACACTGAGAGAAACATTGATCAGAGAAGCAAGAGCAGCAGGAATCGGCTCCCTCAATGAGATATGAGTTGCATGCACAGAACAGAGACAAATAGTGAGATTTGATAAAAGATCTTTACAAGGATTGAAAACTAATAGAATAAAAATTTAGATAAAAGAAAGAGTATCTGGGTCTATGCCCTATGGGCCGGCTACAGCTCGAAAGGTCAAGATAGATTTAAAATTGAACAAGTGAACACATAATTTACTTCCTTGAATCAGATATACTCATCCTCTCTGATCATCCTATAGATTTCTTTTGGAAATAATTCTACATTTTAGATCCTTCAAAGTTTAGGCAAATTTGTAGAGCATTGGTTAGTGGATGTTGATTGAAGCATTCACCTGGTGTGAGTAGATTGACCATGTTTCTGCTTTTCTTGTTTCCAGCTAACATACTTCTTCTTTCCTTCCTCACTTGCCTTTCAGCATCGAGAGGAGTTATAATTTGCTGTCTTTTTCTTTTCTGTTAGCCTTCTGCTGCAGACTCAAGTGTCGACCATGAAAAAGATGGATTGATGGAATATTAGAAACACTAGGAACCATAACAGCTGTAGAGGCAACAGAAGAGCAAAAGAAGGCAAATGATTTCTCTCTCTTTGATGCTGAGAGTCAAATGAGAAGGGAAAAAAGCAAAAAAATAAGCAATACTTTTTGTTACATTCACATATGTCCTGGTAGGTTTTTAATTAAACTGTTTCAGATACTTTCTAATATTTTAATGTAAATCTGTGCACCAGACAGACCAGATCTGTACAAAGACTATCTTTATGCGTCAATTTGTGATGGGTGTTTTAACCCTTTCAGAGCAGATCATGGAGTGAACTGAATCGTGAGACAGAATCAGAAACGATGACCTATGAGAGAGAGAATTGGGCATTCAATCAACTCTGAACTACATACAGACACAACAACTGAAATGGTCTGCTCATCTGGAAAGAATGTCAAAAGATTCTAGAGGTAGAGAATCAGTGGTAGACCCAGAGTAAGATGGAAAATGTCACAACATCAATTGACCATGGTTGAAGTCGCCAGGAGGGCAAGAGGTTGGTGAAATGAGCTGCATTTTTAAAATGGATAGACCAATGAGATTTCATCATGCTGAGTACTAGCACATATCTGCACGCTTGTTCAAATCTTTTCGCAAGTCATTAAATTTATTATTGTGATGGCTTCCATTACCGGCAAGAAATGCAAGTGCATATCACTTGAGATGAAAGTGATGTTGATAGAGAAAGTGGACAAAAAGTTAAAATAAAAAGTAGGGAAAATAATATTCAAAGATCAGCAAAGATCGTTCTCTCAAACACACTACATACAATCCTGAAGGACAGAAACAACATTGTGTTGACATTTACAAGTTGTCGTTTTGGACAGAATAGAAAGACGTTGACTGCGCCTTGCATACATGGGTCCTACAAGCTAAGAGCCAAGAATACCCTGACTGCAGGACCTCTCCATTTAATATCCACTTTATTTTCAATGGAAAAATTGCTGCTCTGGCTTTAATTGCAAAAAATCTGGACAAATAGTCAAAATCCGGGACTGTCCCAGCATAATAGGGACGTCTGGTCACCTTATATTTTGGTGAATGATGAAATAAAAAAAAAAGCACACATATTACCTGAACTAGGAGAAGCATTAAGTAAAACACATCTTCTAAGGTGCAACATGAATTACTGAACTAGTCAACAGATGTTTCAATTGGCCTCTTATTGTTTAAGTAAGAACAGGTGGCCGAATCGATAACTTGCCAGGCTGCAAACCAAGAGAATGCGGGTTCGAATTCCGGTAGGCTCAACATTTTTTTCTATCGGAGGTGAAATAGATACTCAGACCGTAACATTCTCAGTGATTTCACTTGACAAATGGTCCATTCTCTGGTCCTATAAACCCCTTCCCCCTCCCTGACTGACTAATGGAGGAAATGCGCAAAAGATAGTTTTCTTTTGTACACTGTTTTAAGTACAAGCAACTGCAGTTCCTCATGATCAGATCAAGCAAGTAAAAAGAGGAGGCCTACGTTTGATCTCTCAACTGAGAATAGGACGTGTTCAACACATCAAACGATTAACCCCTTCCATGAACTAAATGTGGATAGGACACACACTGCAGAAGCCAACTGAGAGTATTACACAACAAGCCCTTTTAGGCATCCCCAAGGAAAAAGACAAAGAGGAAGACCAATGTATCTCTATAATATGTGCCATTCTGGCACGCAAGGTTTCTGTTTTTTGAGATTGTGGTTCTGCCCTATGTGCCGTCTTCGGCTCGAAAGGACAATAGATAGATAGATAGATGAACTAAATTACAGACTTTACACAAACTCTATGGAAACTGTGAATCACCTGTTATATCTGTGAATCGCCTGTTATATCTGTGAATCACCTGTTATATCTCCCCCAACCTAATGGACCTATGATGCTGATGATATTTTTCCATAGGAAGCTCATGGTCATTTCTCAACATCCCACCAGTAGAACAAATTGAAGAAGACATGCAACTTTGTGTGAGAGGCTTCGACTGTGCAAAAACCAGCAGAAATTAATTCAGTTGAGAGGATTTGGTCGACGTCTACCCAATATGAAGGGTAACGTCCAAGTCAAGGCTCAGCCTGGCCGTGGAGTATTTCATCCCAAGCTAAGACTCAGTCTGACCATGGTGTATTTCATCCTGAGTTAAGATTCAGTCTGACCATGAGGTATTTCATCCTGAGCTAAGACTCAGTCTGACCATGGGGTATTTCATCCAGAGCTAAGACTTAACTTAACCATGGGGTATTTCATCCCGAGCTAAGACTTAACCATGGGGTATTTCATCCCAAACTAATGCTCAACCTGACCATGGGGTATTTCATCCTGAGCTAAGACTCAACCATGGGGTATTTCATCCCAAACTAATGCTCAACCTGATCATGGGGTATTTCATCCCGAGCTAAGACTCAACTTAACCATGGGGTATTTCATCCCGAACTAATGCTCAACCTGACCATGGGGTGTTTCATCCAGAGCTAAGACTCAACCATGGGGTATTTCATCCTGAGCTAAGACTCAACCATGGGGTATTTCATCCCGAGCTAAGAATCAACCAAGGGATATTTCATCCTGAGCTAAGGATCAACCAAGGGGTATTTCATCCCGAGCTAAGACTCAACCATGGGGTATTTAATCCCGAGCTAAGACTCAACCATGAGGTGTTTCATCCCGAGCTAAGACTCAACCATGGGGTGTTTCATCCCGAGCTAATGCTGAACCTGACCATGGGGTGTTTCATCCCGAGCTAAGACTGTGGGAAAACCACAACCATCTATAGTTTTATTAAGGTCTGCAGGCTGAGAAGGTTTCCCAAAGCTTGTGATGACTTCAGCTATGCGAGCTGTAGACGGCTGACGTCATTTTACTCACAACCGCCCCTGCTCGCAATGCTAAAAACGTCACAAACTATGGGTGATTCCTTTCAGACCATGGGATTTATTAATTCTATAGATGGCTGTGGGAAGAACGTTCAGACACAAACATATTGATCACGTGAGCGACTTGTCCTCTATCATGGTGTCGTTACTCCCATCTTTGCATACGGAACAGCAGATTAAAATCTCACGATCTAAAGGCTTGAATGCAGAAATAAACTGAGCACCTATATAACTGCCCTGTGTGTAATGAAGTCAGCTCAGATCACTAATTAAATATCAAAATTATAATCTATTAGGTCATTCTTCAGGATAAATTAAACACATTAAGCTCCCTTCTGGCAGCGGTTGTCAAATTGGAGAGCACCAGGTACCAAAGGTTCTCAAGTTCCTCATTGAGACATTGGCTCACAGCAACGTATTGACACTGTAAACCTACCTCTTTGTAGCAATTATAACCAGATTTACAAGTCAAAGTTAAATTATCACTAATATCCACAAACTTTACAGAGCCAACACTGGCCGGCAAAATGCCAAAGAGGTATACTTCATCAATTCTGAAAAATGGATTGAATCGTGCTGCATTCAGCATTGGACGAATGAGGTCACTTGTGATGATAACGAAATAACCACTGCAGTAATCAAAAGGATAGTGAATGTGACCTTTGAATATGTCATCATTCACCTGCCACGTCCCTTTTCCTCTGTTGATAAGACTAGTACCATTCTGTCTCACATGGCAACCAACATGGCGGATTTTATTTGTGAAAGCCGGGAGGATATCCTGAACTAAATTAAATGGGTTTATGAAGACATCGTCATCAATTTTGATGATAACCTTTGCCTGTGGGCAATGTTCTAAAACCCATTTGTACTCCAACACACCTTGTGTGTCAGATTGTAGTAGGAGTCCATGAACGAGCCTTGTACGATGTCTCTGTGAAGGAAAGCCTCTTCTTGTATTAATGTTGTTGCCGCATGGTCAGAAGTGACTCCAAGGAAGAACACAACTCGCTGGACTATGTGGCCAAAGATTTTCCTGCCTCCAAAAGTCTCCCGGATCGCTCTGCGTCTTGCGAGGTAAACTGTAGCACTGAAAATATACAAAGATTGCTTGTTAATGAACATTACATAACATTGCAACCTTTTGTTGTTGCCCTGGGGTCAAACAGCATATATTGTAAGGGTAAAGGAGCGTGAGCCATCGCTTATATAACAAACAGATACATGTATCTCTTCTCCTCTACCTTTCAGCTCCCTGTGGAGTGTGGAGCATAGGTCTTCAACAAATACTTTCAGCTCCCTGTGGAGCATTGATCTTCAACAAACTCTTTGCAAGCCGTTCTGTTTCTTGCCATTCTTTTAAGATCTCTCCATGTCTTCCCCATCACCTTCATCTCTGCTTTCATCTGTCTTCTCCAAGAATACATTGGTCTTCCTCTTTGTCTTTTTCCTTGGGGATTCCTAAAAGGGCCTGTTGTGTAATACTCTCAGTTGGCTTCCGCAGCGTGTGTCCTATCCAGCGCCATCATCTTCACTGTTTCCACAGGACTGGTACATTTCCATAATTCAGTGTTAGTGATTTTGTCCTGCCATTTCCATACTTTTATTCTGCATAAGCATCCATCCATTAATGAAGGTCTGTATCTTCATGATTCTCATTTTTGTTGTTGTTCTCCATGATGCAAGATATAGTTTAAAATTTACAGACAGACAAGTAATTTATTAGCAAATTATAGCTGTAAATAATATAAAGAAGATATATTGTTTTATATATATATATCTGCCTGGCAAGTATGCTCGGGAGAGTAAAAGGCTAAGGGAGGGTACCCCGAAGTAAAAACACCCTACTGCCTTGTAGGTGAGACTTTTTAGTTAAAGGCTAGCGGAGCCAACCGTAAACAAACCGACGTAAGGCAACAGGAGACCACCGTCGTAGTTTCTTTGTACAATCATGAATCGTCACAATAATAGAAATCACGACAACAACGTTAAGGGGGATTCCAATGGGAAACCCTTGTTTGGTAGGGACATGGGGTGTCTGGTTAGCGCAATCGATAGGCGGTTGGCTTACCACGGCAACAGCCGGGGTTCGTACCCTGGCGAGGACACCTGGGTTTTACTAATTCCATAAAAATTAGTACCTCTGAAGTCAGAGTAAATCTGCCTGCATGGCGAGGGGCATCCTGTAATGGGATAAAACAGACTTTACACGCAAAATTCAGTCCCACAAAATTGAGTGGGTGGGACTTCGTCAGAGGTCAAAAAGCTGACGAAAGCGAACGAACGAAACGGTAGGGGACATCAGGTGATACCCGATCGTCATCAAGCTACTGTAAGCAAAATAAAGATAAAACATAATCTAAAGATAGGTACTTGGAATGTGAGAACACTCATGCAGAAGGGTAAACTGGAAAACATTAAACAGGAAATGAAAAGAATAGGTTTACATTTACTGGTACTTTGCGAAATGAGATACACTGGATCAGGGGAAATATATTCTGATGAACATAAAATAATCTATTCTGGAGGTACTGAACACCAAAGAGGAGTAGGTATCATCTTGGATGCAGAAAGAGCAAGAACAGTGAAAGGCTTTTACCCAATATCTGACAGAGTCTTTTTTAGTGAAATGGAATGGAAAGCCAATAGATATAAATCTTATACAAGGTTATGCACCAACAGCAGAGGAAACAATTGATAAATTTTACGAAGAGTTAAATAAGGCACTTCGTGAATGCAAACCACATGAAAACACCATAGTTCTAGGGGATCTTAAACGCAAAAGTAGGAAAGGGTTGAGGAAGTAGTTGGTCATTATGGCTTAGGCGAGAGGAATGAAAGAGGTAACAAACTTATTGACTGGGCAAGAACACACAACATGATGATAGGAAACACCTGGTTTAAGCAACATCCAAGACGTCTGTGGGCATGGAAAAGCCCAGGAGACAAAGCACGTAATCAAATTGATTAAACAATGATAAGCAATAGATTTAGAAACAGTCTGGTGTGTGTGAAAACTAGACCAGGGGCAGATTGCAATAGTGATCATGTACCAGTTGTGGGAAAGCTTAGAGTAAAATTAAAAGTAGCAAAACGAGCCTCAGTTAACATCAAATTAAATTTAGATTTACTCAAATCAGACAAGAAGTTGCAAGTCAAATATAAAATAACAGTTCAGAACTGGTACAATGCAATAGAGAAGATACAAAGCATTGATGAACAGTGGGAAATGCTAAAAGAATCAATGCAACAAACATCAAAAGAGTTCATACCACCAGTGAGGACAAATTCAAGAAAGAAATGGATGACATTTTGCAGCTAATGGATACAAGAAGAAGGAATAAAGAAAATAAAGATGAGTATAAGAGATTAAATAAAGAAATTGTAGTAAAATGCAATGAAGCAAAAGAAGCATGGCTAAAAGATAGATGCAAAGAGATTGAAATGCAACAAAAAGGAGATGATAAAGCTATATACAAACAAATTGAAGAATTAACAGGAAGAAAAACGCAATAAAAAAACTGTATGTTTAAAATCAAAAGAAGAACTGTTGATTGAACAAGAAAGCATAAGGGAACGATGGATAGAAATCATTAAAGATCTTTATAAAGATGAACGATCAGAAGTAAATATTAAGGATAATAGAGAAGGACCAGAAATACTCAAAGAAGAAGTGGAAGACGCCTTGCGCAATATGAAAGCAGGAAAAGCTTCTGGACCAGATAATATAACTAAAGAATAGATTGAAGCCATGGGTGATTTTGTAACAGAAATAATAACAAAGATATTGAATGATATCTGCAGCAGCAGATATACACCAGACGACATGCTCAAATTAATATTCATAGCCCTACCAAAGAAATCCGGTACGATGATCATTGCATAATAAGCCATTATGAGTCATATGACTAAGATATTACTAAGAATCATTACTCAAAGAGTGTGAAGCAAAATCAGTCCAGAAATTAGTGATGAACAGTGTGGTTTTGTTAGAGATAAAGGAACAAGCAATGCCATATATATTATAAGATCTTTAGTAGAAAGAGCCATAGAGGTGAAAACAGATCTATACCTGTGTTTCTTAGATTATACCAAAGCATCTCACAAAGTAAAGCACCAAGAAATAATCAAAATTTTAGAAAGCATAAACGTAGACAGCAAAGATCTAAGAATAATAAAGAACATATACTGGCAACAAACAGCGGCCATAAGAACTGGATACCAATTGGGAATGTTTCAACAAATAAAACAGGGTGTTAGACAAGGTTGTGTGCTGTCACCAGATTTGTTTAATATTTATAGTGAGATTATTTTAAGACCCATAAGGGACATGCCTGGAATAACAATTGGAGGTCATAATATAAATAATTTAAGGTATGCTGATGATACAGTCTAGTTTTAATCGCTAAGAGTGAAAATGAGTTACAAGAAATGTTGGACATTACAGTGAAAGAAAGCAAACATAAAGGACTCAGCCTTAATAGCAAAAAGACAGAGATAATGGTAACAACAAAGAAAAAGGCATCGCCTCAGTGCACAATAATGACAAGTGGAACAATATTAAAACAGGTAAATGAATTTAAATATTTGGGAACTTTGTTAACCTCAGACGGAAGATGTACAACAGAGGTGAGATGCAGAATGACTCAGGCAAAAGCAGCTTTCCAAAAAGTGAGGAAGATACTGTACAATCCATTTTTGATAATAGAAACAAGCAAATGAGTTCTTAAGTGTTATGTAGAGCCAGTCTTAACATATGGATGTGAATCATGGACAATAGGACAACAGACAAGAAAATCACTGGAGTCTGTAGAAATGTGGTTTTACAGAAGAATGTTGAGAATACCACGTACAGCTAAGAAGAGTCATGATATCGTTATGAAAGAGGCCAAAGCAAAAATGACAGTTAATTTCCAATATTAGGAAGAAACAGTCATCATTTTCTGGCCATGTAATGAGAAGAAAACAGCTGGAATATATTGTAACAACTGGGAAAATTTTGGGACGAAGAGATAGAGGTAAGCAAAGAGAAAAGATACCAGACAGCTTAAGAAGGTCAACAACAGAAATGATAAATAGCTGCCGAGATCGAAAGTTGTAGAGAGACATGATCACCTATGCCAGCAGTAAAGAGCGCCCCCCCCCCCCCCCCGTCACGTTAAGTGACATATAGGGAATATGGTGTTAGTGACCATAAATTTTACAGACCTTCAGCACAATATTTTTGGGTAATGTGGTCGGTATTACGTCCGTGCCGCTTTACTTTCCCACCCAAAAAAATCCAGTACCCATTTAAGGCTGGGTGAACCTGGAAGCCGTCGGTTGGGATCGAACCCTACCCCTAAATACAGTGTGGGGCCGATAGAATATTAAACACAGTTTAGGGCCGCTAGAATATTAAACACAGTTTGAGGCCGCTAGAATATTAAACGTAGTTTGGGGCCGCTAGAATATTAAACACAGTTCGGGGCCGCTAGAATATTAAACACAGTTCGGGGCCGCTAAAATATTAAACACAGTTCGAGGCCGCTAAAATATTAACACTGTTCGGGGCCGCTAAAATATTAAACACAGTTCGGGGCCGCTAAAATATTAACACTGTTCGGGGCCGCTAAAATATTAAACACTGTTCGGGGCCGCTAAAATATTAAACACAGTTCGGGGCCGCTAAAATATTAACACTGTTCGGGGCCGCTAAAATATTAAACATAGTTCGGTGCCGCTAAAATATTAAACAGTTCGGGGCCGCTAAAATATTAAACACAGTTCGGGGCCGCTAAAATATTAACACTGTTCGGGGCCGCTAAAATATTAAACATAGTTCGGTGCCGCTAAAATATTAAACAGTTCGGGGCCGCTAAAATATTAAACACAGTTCGGGGCCGCTAGAATATTAAACATAGTTCGGGGCCGCTAGAATATTAAACATAGTTCGGGGCCGCTAAAATATTAAACACAGTTCAGGGCCGCTAAAATATTAAACATAGTTCGGGGCCGCTAAAATATTAAACATAGTTCGGGGCCGCTAAAATATTAACACTGTTCGGGGCCGCTAAAATATTAAACACAGTGCGTGGCCGCTAAAGTATTACACACAGTGCGTGGCCGATAAAATATTAAACACAGTGCGGGACGCTAAAATATTAAACACAGTGCGGGGCTACTAAAATATTAAACACAGTTCGGGGCCGCAAAAATTAAACACAGTTCGGGGCCGCTAAAATATTAAACACAGTTCGGGGCTGCTAAAATATTAAATACAGCGCGGGGCCGCAAAAATATTAAATACAGCGCGGGGCCGCTGAAATATTAAACACAGTTCGGGGCCGCTAAAATATTAAACACAGTTCGGGGCCGCTAGAATACTAAACACAGTTCGGGGACGCTAAAATATTAAACACAGTTCGGGGCCGCTAGAATACTAAACACAGTTCGGGCCGCTAAAATATTAAATACAGCGCGGGACGCTAAAATATTAAACACAGTTCGGGGCCGCTAGAATATTAAATACAGTTCGGGGCCGCTAGAACATTAAACAAATTTCGGGGCCGCTAAAATATTAAATACAGCGCGGGACGCTAAAATATTAAACACAGTTCGGGACCGCTAGAATATTAAACACAGTTCGGGGCCGCTAAAATATTAAACACAGTTCGGGGCCGCTAGAATATTAAACACAGTTCGGGGCCGCTAAAATATTAAACACAGTTCGGGGCCGCTAGAATATTAAACACAGTTCGGGGCCGCTAAAATATTAACACTGTTCGGGGCCGCTAAAATATTAAACATAGTTCGGGGCCGCTAAAATATTAACACTGTTCGGGGCCGCTAAAATATTAAACACAGTGCGTGGCCGCTAAAATATTACACACAGTGCGTGGCCGATAAAATATTAAACACAGCGCGGGACGCTAAAATATTAAACACAGTTCGGGGCCGCAAAAATATTAAACACAGTTCGGGGCCGCAAAAATATTAAACACAGTTCGGGGCCGCAAAAATATTAAACACAGTTCGGGGCCGCTAAAATATTAAATACAGCGCGGGGCCGCTGAAATATTAAACACAGTTCGGGGCCGCTAAAATATTAAACACAGTTCGGGGTCGCTAGAATACTAAACACAGTTCGGGGCCGCTAAAATATTAAACACAGTTCGGGGCCGCTAGAATATTAAACATAGTTCGGGGCCGCTAAAATATTAACACTGTTCGGGGCCGCTAAAATATTAAACACAGTGCGTGGCCGCTAAAATATTACACACAGTGCGTGGCCGATAAAATATTAAACACAGTTCGGGGCCGCAAAAATATTAAACACAGTTCGGGGCCGCAAAAATATTAAACACAGTTCGGGGCCGCAAAAATATTAAACACAGTTCGGGGCTGCTAAAATATTAAATACAGCGCGGGGCCGCTGAAATATTAAACACAGTTCGGGGCCGCTAAAATATTAAACACAGTTCGGGGCCGCTAAAATATTAAACACAGTTCGGGGCCGCTAGAATACTAAACACAGTTCGGGGCCGCTAAAATATTAAATACAGCGCGGGACGCTAAAATATTAAACACATTTCGGGGCCGCTAGAATATTAAATACAGTTCGGGGCCGCTAGAACATTAAACAAATTTCGGGGCCGCTAAAATATTAAATACAGCGCGGGACGCTTAAATATTAAATACAGTGCGGGGCTACTAAAATATTAAATGCAATGAGTTTGCCTGTCGCATTGATCTTTGTATACTTTTTGTGCTGTATTTAATGAAAGATTTTGTTGAAACGTTTAGTTTGTCTTGTCTTTTCACTAGTTTAGCTTCTTGATACCGTTTTGTGTTGTATTTAATGAAAGATTTTGTTGAAACGTTTAGTTTGTCTTTTCTTTCCAATAGTTTAGCTTCTTGATACCGTTTTGTGTTTATTTTATATGCCAAAGCAAATAGAAGCTTTCTACGAACACAGAGGGAAACAATCTCACCTTCTGTGACCTCATAATGAGAAGGGGAGCGACTGGAGTATATTGTGACAACTGGAAAGAAATGAGGGAAGAAGAAGAAGAAACAAAACGAGAACAAGAGAAAGATGACAAACTATTTAAGAGAATGGTTTTGTAAGACGTTTACAACACAGCTGGTAAACAATTTAAATGATGAAAGGTTGTGGAGAGACATGATCACCTAAGCCAGCAGTGACGGTACTTGATGATGACGATGAAAACTCAATGAAGGCAAATAAAAGTAAAGGGAAGTAACTGTACCTATGCACAATAATCAGGTAATCCACGGATTGTCCCCTGGGACAAACATTGCGTGTGTTGATTACGTATTTCATGTCCACATCGACAGAGGCTAAGCTCCTAACCAGGGCCCGCGTTGATAATGTGTCATCGTTCCCGTCTTGTTCCGAGTCTGGGGAAAGACTAGGAGCTTCTGTTATATTCAAGGGGAGATGATGTTGTTGTAGCAATCTCTTGCCACCTTTAGCGATATTGAAGACTAGGTCGACAGTCTCGTCGTTGTTCTCACTGGGGATAAAACAGATGAATCATCTTTAAAGCTGGACATAAATATGGAGTATATGAGATGAACATTACGTAAACATTAGAGATGAACATTACGTAAACATTAGAGATGAACATTACGTAAACATTAGAGATGAACATTACGTAAACATTAGAGATGAACATTACGTAAACATTAGAGATGAACATTACGTAAACATTAGAGATGAACATTACGTAGACATTAGAGTGATGAATCGTCAAATTGTCAACATTCGAATTTTGTATATGGATGTGTGGGTACGGGTGTCAGGTCCGGTAATTTTACCTGCTACTGTATGCAGTAAACAGTACAACCTGTGGCTACCCAGCTGCCTTGCAGGTAAGCTCGGGAGAGTAAAAGGCTAAGGGAGGGTACCCCGAAGTAAAACAACCCCACTGCCTTGTGGGTGAGACATTTTAGTCAAAGGCTAGCGGAGCCAACCGTAAACAAACCGACGGAAGGCAACAGAAAACAACCGTCGTAACTTCTTTGTACAATCATGAATCGCCACAACAATAGAGGTGAGATGCAGAATGGCTCAGGCAAGAGCAGCTTTCCAAAAAAATGAGGAAGATACTGTACAATCCATTTTTTATAATAGAAAAAAGAAAAAGGGTTCTTAAATGTTATGTAGAGCCAGTATAAACATATGGATGTGAATCATGGACAATAGGACAACAGACAAGAAAATCACTCAAGGCTGTAGAAATGTGGTTTTACAGAAGAATGTTGAGAATACCATGGACAGCTAAGAAGAGTAATGAAAACGTTCTGAAAGAGGCCAAAGCAAAAAGAGGGATAATTTTCAATATTAAGAAGAAACAATCATCATTTTTTTGGCCATGTAATGAGAAGAAAACAGCTGGAATATATTGTAACAACTGGAAAAATCGAGGGACGAAGAGATAGAGGGAAGCAAAGAGAAAAAATAACAGACAGCTTAAGAGAATGGCTTGGCAGAAGGTCAACAACAGAAATGATAAATAACTGTGGAGATCGAAAGTTGTGGAGAGACATGATCACCTACGCCAGCAGGCCCGGTACTTGTTGATGATGATATATGATTCATGGTCAATAGGAAAACAGACAAGAAAATCACCGGGGGGGGGGGGGGGGGGCTGTAAAAATGTGGTTTTACAGAAGAATGTTGAAAATACCATGGACAGCTAAGAAAAGCAATGAAAACGTTCTGAAAGAGGCCAAAGCAAAAAGAGGGCATCTTCTTCTCCTTTTCTCTTTCTCACTGATACCTAAAAGGTGTCGTGGTTTATATCATTTGTCGTTCTTGAGCAGCTCGAACTGTCTTAATTAGTGATTTTCCTTTGTTGTTACATGTCTCTGTCACTGCATCTATCCATCTTCTTCTGGGTCTTCCTCTTGGTCTTTTTCCATGCATTCTCGAGAAGAACGCCCTTGATGGTGATTGGTAAGGATTCATTCTGACCAGGTGACCAAACCATTTAAATTGTTGTTGTTCTATATATTCTTGACAGGGTTTTGTTCGTACCATTTTTCTTATGGTTTCATTTGGTATTCTATCTCTTCTTGTGTTGTTTGTAATAGCACAATGATGTATGGTAATTCACTGGAGTCTGTAGAAATGTGGTTTTACAGAGGAATGTTGAGAATACCATGGACAGCTAAGAAGAGTAATGAAAACGTTCTGAAAGAGGCCAAAGCAAAAAGAGGGATAATTTCCAATATTAAGAAGAAACAATCATCATTTTTTGGTTATGTAATGAGAAGGGATACTGATTGAGCATACTTGATGAGAGATCACAACAGCTAGGACTGAAGATTAATAGAGAAAAGACCAACATTATCAGAATCAATACAGCTGGCAATAACCAAATAAAACTAGGAGAATTACCTCTATTAGATGTACAATCTTACATATATCTGGGCAGTAACATAGATAAAGAGGGAGGAACAGAAAATGATACCAAAATAAGGATATCAAAAGCAAGAGGAGCTTTCATTGCACTGGGAAACATATGGAAATCCAAAGAAATTAGGTTAAATACTAAAATAAAAATTTTCAACTCAAATGTTAAGGCGGTCCTATTATATGGCCGTGAAACATGGAGAACAACAAAATTGACAATCACGAAGATACAGACTTTCATTAATGGATGATTACGCAGGAATAAAAGGATGGAAATGGCAGGACAAAATCACTAACATAGAATTATGGAAATGTACCAATCAAACACCAGTGGATAAAGAGATACAGCGAAGACGATGGCGCTGGATAGGACACACATTACGGAAGCCAACTGAGAGTATTACACAACAAGCCCTTTTTTGGAATCCCCAGGGGAAAAGACAAAGAGGAAGACCAAGGAATTCTTGGAGAAGACAGATAGAAGCAGAGATGAAGATGATGGGGAAGACAAGGAATGATCTTAAAAGAATGGCAAAAAACAGAACGACTTGGAAAGTGTTTGTTGAAGACCTATGCTCCACTGGGAGCTAAAAATGTAGAAGAGGAAGAAGGATGAGAAGGGAACAATTGGAATATATTGTAATAACTGGGAAAATTGAGGGACGAAGAGATAGAGAGAAGCAAAGAGAACAGATACCAGACATCTTACGAGAGTGGCTTGGCAGAAGACCGACAACAGAAATGATAAACAACTGTTGAGATCGAAAGTTGTGGAAAGACATGATCACCTACGCCAGTAGGCATGGTACTTGATGATGATAATGATATGAGATCCACAAACTGCCAATTTTCGAATGATGTACGTAAGATAAACATATCGTTTATAGTTTTGTGTCTTAGATCAAAACAATTTCAACATCAAATCTTTGTTTATTGAGATCAACATGCGTCCTACGTTAAAGTTAAAGGGTTTTATTTGAGGTCAATATATAAGGTAGGGGAAGCAGTCCCGAACAAAGACCTGCTGAAGACAAATAAACGGAAACGTGACATGCTAAACATGGAGTAACTCACTCAGATAATAAGCTGAAAGTAGAACAACATGCTGTTAACATTAGTGTTTGTTCAGTTATATCTTCAAGATGTTAACATTAGTGTTTGTTCAGTTAGATCATTAAGATGTTAACATTAGTATTTGTTCAGTTAGATAATCAAGATGTTAACATTAGTGTTTGTTCAGTTAGATCATCAAGATGTTAACATTAGTGTTTGTTCAGTTAGATCTTCAAGATGTTAACATTAGTGTTTGTTCAGTTAGATCTTCAAGATGTTAACATTAGTGTTTGTTCAGTTAGAACATCAAGAGGTTAACATTAGTGTTTGTTCAGTTAGATCATCAAGATGTTAACATTAGTGTTTGTTCAGTTAGATAATCAAGATGTTAACATTAGTATTTGTTCAGTTAGATCTTCAAGATGTTAACACTAGTGTTTCAGAAGTCAACGATCACTTGGTCGAGTCATTACAGAAGTCAACGATCACTCGATCGAGTCATTACAGAAGTCAACGATACATAGTCAGCTTTGTGTACGTCCCTGTGCATGTGGGAGTATGGAGAAATGAAAGAGTGGACAGGTTGGATAGCTGCGTTGTCTTTGGGGACGGTCAACCAATGGATCAGGCGGACGTCATTAATTCCCACCGTGATGCGGGAGGGGCACAGGACTTCGAACAACCATGAGTCCACGTCTCACCTACGGATGAAGTAGATGGGAGTAAAAATGGATACATCCAGAAACGAGAAACTTAGGGGCCGTGTAAGAAGACTAATCAACCAACATAGAACTGGAGTCGTCAGTCGCTGGACACTGCGGGACTTGCTGAGGAGGGGAATGATTATGACCCGCAAATAATTCAATAACTTAATAACTCAATAATTTAATAACTCAATATGTTTCCACTTTAAAATTAAAGTTATAGAGTTATTTAAATTAAAAAAATAAATAAAACACTTTAAAATTAAAGTTGTGTGGATCTATACCACATCTCTTTCTCATCTTCTCTCCACTTTCAGAACCTTCTGGAAAGGTCTCCCAGCAGTGGTCAACCCGTTTCATTTTGCGTTTCTTATCAACAGTAAAACATGGTTCTGTTCTCTGATTGCTTGTGGTATCCTTTTGAGAACTTTTTAGATTTATTATTTCGCTTTCTTTCTCTCTCTCTCTCTCTCTCTCTCTCTCTCTCTCTCTCTCTCTCTCTCTCTCTCTCTCTCTCTCAGATATATATCACGCAATTTCACGTTACGCTGGCTTGGCCACTTACATCGTGTGAAAGAAAAGACGGTTGCATACAAAAGATATACTCTATAGACAACTAAAAGATGGCGAAAGACCTAGGGTCGCCCAAAAACTTCGATTTGTAGATGTGTGTAAACGTGACATGAATACTCTGAACATAAACCCTGCAGCCTGGGAATAAATAGCTGCATACCGCAATCTTTGGAAACACACTCTAAAGCTCCAACTCAAACAAGAAGCAGACAAATTCATAGAAAAAGAGAATATACGGCGAAAGGAAATTAAAAAAAAAAAAACATTTCCTAGGGGCGCTGCAAAATCCAGTCAACTATGACTGAGGGAGACTACTACTACACAATTCACAGTCAACTATAACTGACCGAGTCTACTACTACAAAATGCATAGTCAACTATAACCGACGGAGGCTACTACTACAAAATCCATAGTCAACTATAACTGACGGAGGCTACTACTACAAAATCCATAGTCAACTATAACTGACGGAGGCTACTACTACAAAATCCATAGTCAACTATAACTGACGGAGGCTACCACTACAAAATCCATAGTCAACTATAACTGACGGAGGCTACCACTACAAAATCCATAGTCAACTATAACTGACGGAGGCTACTACTACAAAATCCATAGTCAACTATGACTGACGGTATGTAACCGGTTGGGGGTGTAATACTTTGCCCTGGGCGCTAACAGGCCCTACATCCAGGCAGACAGGCTACGCCCCTGAGAGGAGATAACGAAGTAGACGCCTAAATCTATTGTTACGTTTGACCTAGTTACTTCTAAAGTCTATGTCATGTATATATAAGTGTTATCTCTCTCTGCCCATTGCAAAAATGATAAGAGATTTTAAAGTGGAACAATAGTAAGATTACGCAACAACGACCTCTCGTATGAGATTGCAAATGAGGACAGCCGAGGTATTTTTAATAGTGGATTTAGTTCTGACATTGAGGTCAGAGTTGACAGTCAGGTGGGAATTTGGTTTCTAGTAGTTTAGTTGTTAGTTCTATTTAGAGTAGTTCTAGAGTGAATGGGACGCAGAAGTTGATATAGTTGGTGTATACAGATAGAGACTTATCAAAATTAATCTCCAACTGGAAGGTCTACAAAAAGAGGAGCATCACACATACTTGGGAGTACAACTAGATCGTCAACTGAACATGTAGAAAATATGACTAAGAAGACAACACAAAGATTCTATCTATCTATTGTCCTTTCGAGCCGAAGACGGCACATAGGGCAGAACCACAATCTCAAAAACAGAAACCTTGCGTGCCAAAATGGCACAAATTGCAGAGATCACTGCTCTAAAATATATTGCGCTGTTTCCACAACAATACTTTTTACAATGACAGCTTGTCAAGCCATCGATCAATCTCCTTAGTCGCCTCTTACGACATGCCTGGAAGGTCACAGTGTCACTATACTTTACCTCCCTCATAATGAGGCCCCGGTAACACAATAATGACAATATGTCACTTAAACAGGATACAAAACAGTGCATTACGGTTCATCAGTGGCACAATGAGGTCCAAACCGAGCATGTGAGATACACTGCAATGTAGAACCTTTAGAGATGAGAAGAGATAAGCCCACTATGGAGCTATATGAAAGACAAGATAGAATGGTGAAAGATCATCCTAACAGAAAGTTTGTGGATACATGGGCTCCTAACCAAAGAATCAAACAGATCTAAACCTTGCAGCAAGTCAGAAACATACACAAAAATATGACCTAACTGAGAAACTGGAGACATAACAGCCCAATAGAAGTAATATTACAAGGGAAAATAAAAGGTTAAAAGAGGCAGAAGCAGACCAAGACTAACATGGACGAGTAACATCAAAAGATGGACAAGTAAGTCTATGACAATCTGCACCATTAAAGCAAGAAACAGAGTGGATTGGCGCTCCAAGTGAGCTAACCCTCGATGCGGAGACGGCACTCAATGATTTTTGGAATAATGTGGTCGGTATTACGCCCGTGCCGCTTACTTTTCCAGAAAAAAATCCGGTACCCATTAAAGGCTGGGTGAACTCGGAAGCCGTCGGTTGGGATCGAACCCTACCCCTTGTCCTTTGTAGTCCAGTTCATTAACCACTGAGCTCTCGCGGCTCCCAAGATCTGGATAGAGACAGAGATATTTTCAGATGGGCTGTGATGAGTGCAACATTCTTTGTGGGATCTGGCCACAGACAGATATTCCTTCAGATGGGCTGTGGTGAATGCAACGTTCTGTGGGAGATCTGGCTAGAGACAGAGATTCTTTCAGATGGGTTGTGATGAATGCAACGTTCTTTGTGGTATCTGGCTAGAGGCAGAGATTTCTTCAGTCGGGTTTTGATGAGTGCAAAGTTCTGTGGGAGATCTAGCTTAGAGACAAGTGGAGCTTCATTCTGACGGTCTATGATGAGTGCAAAGTTCTGTGGGAGATCTAGCTTAGAGACAAGTGGAGCTTCATTCTGACGGTCTATGATGAGTGCAAAGTTCTGTGAGAGATCTGGCTAGAAACAAGAATAAATTCTGATGGTCTGTTATGAGTGCACCGTTCTGTAAAAGACACCCAACCCATTGAGTATTGTTTATAAAGTGTCTTGATCGGCCATCACTAAACCCACTTTACTGTTGTTATTGTTGACGTCAAGCCACAAGTTGATAAGAGTAGAAGCCCTTTGGCTCATTGAGTGTGGCGGGTCATAATGACTTTCTAGATATTCCCGGATTTAACGGGAGAGGTTGGAGTTCGTTTAGTCCCAGGCTATGATGAGAAACTATTAATCCAGCCCAGAAGTTGGGGGCACGGCTATCCAAGCTTCTATTTTCACCAACCTGTTTTGAGGCAGACTGTTACCGGTGGAGACTACGAGAAGTTAGAACTGCTAGGTCTTGGTCAGCTGAAAGTCCGCCGACACTGCTCTTGCTACCGCAGGTCGGAGACGCTTAATCTTACCCCGCCCACTTTAATAGAGAGCGATGACAGCTCCTTCACAGTTGCTTAATGAAGATATTTTAGTAGTCTTTAATGCAATTGTTCAGTTCTGAAATATGGCTTGAGTAAAATTTGGCAATACTACATTTCTGAAATATGGCTTGAGTATAGTTTGGCAATACTACATTTCTGAAATATGGCTTGAGTATAATTTGGCAATACTACATTTCTGAAATATGACTTGAGTATAATTTGGCAATACTACATTTCTGAAATATGGCTTGAGTATAATTTGGCAATACTACATTTCTGAAATATGGCTTGAGTTATTTTGGTTATTTGGTTATGGAAGGCCCCGGTATCACGGCAAACGAATTAAAATCCATAATTGCTCAACATCCCGTGCCAGCGAAACCGCACAGAAAGTGAACAGAGCCAACTGTTCCATGTCATACGATATCATCATCATTCATCGTAAACAATTGGAATATCGAAACATGATCAAAACGGATGAGACACACAGCTCATGGTGTGCACAGAGCACTTAACTCAGTAGCTCCTGCAACAAGCCGGACTTGGAATATGAGGAAACTGCAACATGCATAGCCTTCAATTGTTCCCGCCGCCTATCCACAATATACCGGAAGTTCTCTTATTACTAATACAAACAGGCACAACATGACCGGTACAAGCTTATTACTGCTAAAAGTAAACACAACATGACTGGTATAATATTATAACCGCTATAAACAAACACAACATGACCGGTACAAACTTATTACTGCTAAAAGCAAACACAACATGACTGGTATAATATTATAACCGCTATAAACAAACACAACATCCCTGGTGCAATCTTTTTACTGCTACAAACTAACACACACCGTCAATTATGAAAGACATCGCCAATAATAGCTGCATTTTTAGGTAGCTAAAGTATAATTTGAAATGTCTACATTTCTGAAATATGGTTTGAGTATAATTTGAAACGTCTACATTTATGAAATAAGGCTTGAGTATACTTTAGCAATCAACATCATCATCATGTGCCATACCGGTTGGCATAGGCGATCATGTCCTTCCAGAATCTTCGATCTACAGTACATCGTATCATTTCTGTTGTTGACTGTTTTCTATGCCATGACACCAAGCTATCTAGTATTTTCTGTTTTTGTCGTCCGCGATCTCTCTTTCCTTGTATTGTGTCTGTTGTAACCAAGTATTCCAACATTCCTCTTCTCATGATGTCCCGGAAAATGTTGATTGTTTCTTTCTGACGTTTTTTTATGAGCTCTCTTTTTTGTGTTCTCATAAACATTATTTGACTACAATATCAACAGCATCAAAGTTAGCTGTTCTAGAACATTCACATTTCTGTTCAGTGTCACAAATGTGAACCACTCCATTAAATGATTTCATTAATTAATAATTATAATCATTAATAAGTGGAATGTTGTATCCTCAGGACCTCTTGATCTACACAAGTAGCAACGTCTGTATTCATCATCATCAAGTAGCGAGCCTGTTGGCGTAGGTGATCATGTCTCTCCACAATTTTCGATCTTGACAGCTATTTATCATTTCTGTTGTTGACCTTCTGCCAAGCCATTCTCTTAAGCTGTCTGGTATTTTTTCTCTTTGCTTCCCTCTATCTCTTCATCCCTCATTTTTTCCAGTTGTTACAATATATTCCAGCTGTTCTCTTCTCATTACATGGCCAAAAAAATTATGATTGTTTCTTCCTAATATTGGAAATTAGCTCTCTTTATGCTTTGGCCTCTTTCAGAACATCTTCATTACTCTTCTTAGCTGTCCATGGCATTCTCGACATGTTTCTGTAAAGCCACATGACTCCAATGATTTTCTTGTCTGTTGTCCTATTGTCCATGATTCACATCCATATGTTAAGACTGGCTCTACATAGCATTTAAGAACTCTTTTTCTTGTTTCTATTGTCAAAAATGGATTGCATAGTATCTTCCTCATTTTTTGGAAAACTGCTTTTGCCTGAGCCATCCTACATCTCACCTCTTTTGTACATCTTCCGTCTGAGGTTAATAAAGTTCCCAAATATTTAAATTCATTTACCTATTTTAATATTGTTCCACTAGTCTTTATTTTGCACTGAGGTGATGTCTTTTTCTTTGTTGTTACCATTACTTCTGTCTTTTTGCTATTAAGGCTGAGCCCTTTATTTTTTATACGTATATATTTTAAACGCTTGTATTACTGTAACTTAAAAAAAAAACTACTTTATGACTAAAGCCAGCAGCTGTGCCTGATACACCCAACGCTGCACAGTTGGAAGCGTGCTCCGATATAAATAGTCGCAACTTTCTCCCTAAGAGATCAATCATTCTCTCTCCTTTCGCTGCCCCTTTTCCCCGACTCCTGCTGCTAAGATACCGCCGTTTGTTACCTTGACCCCTGGTAGTGGGCCTGCCTTGACTCGTTACTTCGTGACCTGACTTCAGATCTAATCATTTATGAAGGTGAAAGTGCTGGACTTATATTTAGTCTATAAGCTGAAACAGAATGATTGTTTTCATCGCTGAAACGGAATGATAGTTTTCATAGCTGAAACGGAATGATAGTTTTCATAGCTGGCACGAAATGATGGTTTTCATAGCTGAAACGAAATGATAGTTTTCACAGCTGAAACGGAATGATAGTTTTCATAGCTGGCACGAAATGATAGTTTTCATAGCTGGCAAGAAATGATAGTTTTCATAGCTGGCAAGAAATGATAGTTTTCATAGCTGGCAAGAAATGATAGTTTTCATAACTGAAACGAAATGATAGTTTTCACAGCTGAAACGGAATGATAGTTTTCGTAAACTCCAAGCCGCCATACTTGGGGAAGGGGGAGAGTAGAAGGGTGGTGAAGGGCAGAATGAGAGATATGACTTTTTTCTCAACGCTGAAAGTGGCTTCTTATACAGGCGTAGGTGATTATGTCTCTCCACAACTTTCGATCTCGACAGTTATTTATCATTTCTGTTGTTGACCTTCTGCCAAACCATTCTCTTAAGTTGTCTGGTATCTTCTCTCTTCGTTTTCCTCTATTTATTTGTCCCTCAATTTTCCCAGTTGTTACAATATATTCAAGCTGTTCTCTTCTCATTACATGGCCAAAAAATGATGATTGTTTCTTCCTAATATTGGAAATTAACTCTCTTTTTGCTTTGGCCTCTTTCAGAACGTTTTCATTACTCTTCTGAGCTGTCTATAGTATTCTCAAAATGCTTCTGTAAAACAACATTTCTACAGCCTCGAGTGATTTTCTTGTCTGTTGTCCTATTGTCCATGATTCACTTGCAAGTGTTAAAACTGGCTCTACATAATATTTAAGAACTCTTTTTCTTGTTTCTATTGTCAAAAGTAAATTTTAATGCCATGAAAAATATACTAACAACAAAACTAATAACAGTAGGGCTGAAACTAAGAATAGCAAAATGTACATTTTCTAAATATTCCTGTATGGTGAAGAAACAAGGACATTAGACAAGAAAACAGAACAGAAAATTGAAGCCTTTGAAATGTGGATGTATAGAAGAATAGGTGGAATTGAATGAAGGGAAAAGAAAACAAACGATCTTCTTCTTCTTCTTCTATCCTTCCTCTGCTGCCGTTGGCGTCGAGGGAGAAACAATCTGCGATTCTTTGCTCTTCTGTTGGCCTCTTCTGATGTTATTCCTCCTAGTGACTCTAGTATTCCCTTTATCCATCTCTTTCTCGGTCTTCCTCTTAATCTGACGTTTTCGTAGCGTTTGTTTATGGCTCTGATTCATTGTTAGTTCTTTCTGTCTTGTTATGTGGCCGAACCAATTTATCTGTTGTTTCTTTATGTATTTGATGGCTGGTTCAATTTCGAGTTTCTTCCTCAGGTCAGTGTTTCTTACTCTGTCCCTTAAGCTGTTTCCTGTCATTCTTCTGACACATTTCATTTCGGTGGTCGTTATCTTTCTTATTGTTCTAGAGTCCAGCGTCCAATTCTGGCACTGGTAGCACAGAGTTGGTAGAAAAAATGATTTTTATATTGCCCTTTTTGCTTCCGTAGTTATTGCTTTGTTTTTCAATAGTGTTGATACTTGGCCTATAACTTGGCATGCTTTGTTACATCTTATATCTATCTCTGTTTCTTGGTTATTGTCTTGTGTTAGAGTGCTACCCAGATATTTAAAATTGTCAACTTGCTTCAAAGATGTATTATCTATAATGATGTTTAGTTATGATGAAGTTTTAAGATGAAGTTTTAAAACAACTGAAAATAAAAAGAGAACTACTAAATACAATTAAGACAAGACAAATGAAATTTTTGGGGCATGTTAAAAGACACAACAGCCTACTAAAAGTAATTTTGGAAGGGAAAATACAAGGTAAAAGAGGCAGAGGCAGACCAAAACTAACATGGACGAGTAACATCAAAAGATGGATAAGTCAATCTTTGACAACCAGCACCATCAAAGCAAGAAACAGAGTGGAATGGCGATAGTAGTAGATGTGCCATACCATACACCCTTTTCTGAGTTAAACACATAAAAATTATTCATTTTTTGTCTATATAAACAGTATATACACAGTTAAACTTGGCAAAATGGTGTATTTCTTGTTTATATATAAAGAATAGGATAAACATTGACTACCATTAAGTGGGAATATTACAGCACGAATACAATGTGATCCAAGCAAGAGTTTTGTACAGATACAGGCAGAAACAAGGAAATTAAGACAAAGGCCCCGTGATGCTCACTTCCTCACGATATGTGTGTGCTTGTAAATAAATAGTGTGTTGTGATGATTTGAAAAAGGCAGGAAAGTGGATGCTATCTCTCGCTTGTTCATCAGTATTAGTGGTTTACTCTCTTTCTATCTATCTCTCTTTCTCTGTCACTCTATCTCTGTCTCTCTCTCTGTCACTCTCTCTCTCTGTCACTCTCTTACTCTCTCTCTCTCTCTCTCTCTCTCTCTCTCTCTCTGACAAGTAAATTAACCAAGACAAGTAAAACAAACAAATATGATGCTTTCTATATAATTTTCACAATAAAGATTTTATTAATTCATCAGAGAACAGATATTTTATGCTTGTACAGTAAAATTTAACCTCTCTCTCTTGCTCTCCTACCCCCTCCTAGTCTTCTCTCCTACCATGTCACCCTGCCACCTCACTTTTCCTCTTTGACCACACAAGCTCAAACGTGATAACTAATCAGCCGATCGGAAAGCCATGTATGTGAAATAAATAAAACATAGTGGCGGGAATACTCTCCAACACCAATGCAGGACTACACTTTTCACACTCTCCCAAAAACAAAAAGCAGGAGCCATCTACATAAACAATGAGCCTGTGAAAGAAGACATACAAGCTACATATCTCGGAGTTACATTTGATAACAAACTATCTTGGAAACAGCAGATAAATAAGGCAACCCAAAAAGCAAGGAGGAAATTGGCTATTCTAAGAAAGTTGTGTGGAACCACATGGGGTGCTAGTGGGAAAATACTCAGTAAAGTTTACCAACAGAGTACACGCCCACATTTAGAATATGGATCATCCGCATGGTGCTCAGCATCAAACACCACATTGCAAGAACTGGATAAAGTACAAAACCAGGCACTTAGGGTCATCACAGGAGCAATGAAATCAACACCAATATTGGAGATGGAGAAATTGTGGAGGATACCAGCACTGAGAGAACGGAGAGAAACAAAAGGTGCTGATACAGGCAGAAAAATTTGTATGCATGCCGAGACATCCAATGAAGGACAGATTCCAAAATCTTGCATTGGGACGACTTAAGAGAAGCAGCTTTATCCACCAAGCCAAGCGTATTAGTAGACAAACACCAGACATGCCAAGAGTTGTTAAACCCCTTCTGCCCATACCAGAACAGACTCCCTGGACAGATGAATCAGGATTATCAGTTCAAATACGGACAGAAGTGAAAGGAATAGTTGACAAAGAGGAACAAAATAGTCTACAGCCAAAAACAATAACTCTCAGTTTCCTGGATGAAGAATACCCACAAGACCTATGGATCCGTGTGTACAAAGATGGATCAGCACAGAATGCAGTAAAGAATGGGGGAGCAGGTGCATATATAGAGTACCCAAATAACACTAGGGATATGAATAAAATAGCAACAGGGAAATATTTCCACAATTATGATGCAGAAATACAAGCAATAAAGTTGGCAATAGAAAAACTGCTGAACAGTAATCTTAGCCCACATACTGTAGTGTTTTTGACAGATGCAAGATCAGTACTCCAGGCACTACAATCCAGAAAATTACCACATCTGCAGACCTTATTGACAGAACTCTGCAAGCACCACAGGGTTGCCCTGCAGTGGATCCCGTCTCACTGTGGAATACCAGGAAATGAGAAAGCAGATCAGTTGGCAAAGGAAGGTTCAACAGGCACACAACTAGATACACCAGTTACATACCATCATAAGAAACAGATAATCAAATCAATCAGAGGACCATAAGCCCCAAATCAGGATGTCTTTCATAATATGAATAGATATGAACAAGTTATCATTATACGCCTAAGAACAGGACACAATCGACTTCATAGTCACATGTATACAACATTCAAGATCGGCAGATCAACTACTTTTACATGTGGACAGGCACCCCAGACTGCTGAACACATACTTCAAGACTGCACTGAATATAGTAGACTGAGGAAAATCCATTGGCCCATAGATACAACACTACAGACAAAACTATATGGGCCACTGCAAGAATTACAAAAGACAGTAAAATTCATACAGAAAACGACATTGCTGATATAGACAATACTTCGAGCGAACGAAAGATAGAAAGACTCTCCAACACCCACTTAGTATCGGGTCTGTTGTGTAGAGCAATGTCTACAGGATCGTGTTCGTTTAAAGAGTCTACAAAACTTGTCAAAACTCCAAGATACTGATTAAACAGGGGAACTCGAGAACAGCCGAATTATTGAGGGATGCGTGGAAGAAGCATAAACCTCCACTCTCTCTATGAGGGAGGATAAGGTGGTGGCCATAGTTAATTTTAAAACGGGTTGTCTGACTATTAAACACATCCATTAGAACAGCAGACCAGTCTGTGGTGAATGCGCGTTCAGGCGAGTGGAAGAAAGTATATTTGGAAACTGTTTTATTACTACTAGCGTGAGTGTTATAACTGACCAGTTTTGTTGACATACATCCCGCACATCTTCAGGTAGTATTGCTAAAGGGTTATCGGGCTTGTGCTTTTTACTCTCAGACGATTGTTCCTCATCTAACTCTCTATTGTTCGATGATGAGGGGGCCATCTGTGATGATGTAGAATGAGCCACTGGTGAACTAGGTGTTGTAACAGGTACCGATGGTGTTGTAGAAGTTGTCACCCGGAAGCGGGTTGGTAGATGGTACCGATGATGAAGGAGCTGTTGTAGAAACTGAATGTTTTAGGCTCATATGTCGGGTTATAGAACCAGGAGTCGATACGTGCGCTGACAGGTGGTGCAAGCATGACGGATAAGAGAAACTGGTATGGTAGACGGTACCGATGGTGAAACTGGTGATGTAGACGGTACCAATGGTGAAGGAGCTGTTGTAGCTACTGAATGTTTTAGTCTCATATCGATGGCTAAAGAACTTTAACTCGTATATGAACGTTGACAAATGGGACAAGCATGGCGTGTAAGGCGATGTGCGGCCCGTATATGCTGAACCATAGCTTGGCGCCGTTTAAACTGCTTTGAACATAATGGACATTGATGTTCACCAGAAGATGTTTCATTATGAGAAACCATCTAAGAAGATCAAATAGCCCTTTGTCAACAATACTTAACATGCAGTTAGACCAAATCGCAAAATGTTAGCACCAGAATACAAAATATTTAGACTCATTAAAAAAGTCGATCTCAAAACCCTAAAAATCTACTCCAATACTCGTACTAGTTAGACACATCGAACATATGTAGGGTTTTTATGTATTTAGGGTTTTGAGATCGACTTTTTGAATATGAGCCTAAATATTTTGTGTTCTGGTGCTAAAATTTAGCGATTTGGTCTAACTTTTTGGACCTTGAATACAACTTCCTGCTCGTTGTGTCTAACTATTATGATTACATGAGTAGCTTTTTTGGGATTTTTATGTCGACTTTTTTAATATGAGCCATAATTTTTGTGTTCTGGGGGTAATTTTTTTTGCGAATTAGCCTAACTTTTTGGACTTTTGATATAACTATCTGTTTGATGTGTCTAACTAGTATGAGTATGGGAGTAGATTTTTAGGGCTTTGAGATCAACTTTTTGCTAATGAGCTTAAATTTTTGTGTTCTGGTGCTAAAATTTAGCGATTTGGCCTATTTTTTTTTACCTTGAATATAACTTTCTGCTCGTTGTATCTAACTATTATAACTGTCATGGAACTCCCCTGGTATTACATCAGGGGTCAAAGCGCGTTCAAGTAACCCGCCACCTGTATTATTTCCCCCACCGATGACCCGATAAGTTGATTGTATCAGGGACCGAATCGAGTTAAAGTAACCCATGCGTCAGACTCGACAGCACTTCAAGTGGAAAATGAGGTCATTTATCACGATAACAGTAATCCTCTTCTCTGATTGGTTAATCCATAGGTCAGTGTCATTTCTGTGGCGGGTGTCCGATAGAAATCCTCTTCTCTGATTGGTTAACCTAGATGTTAGTCGAGGGTGGAATAGTGTCGTCCAACTTTTATTTACCAGATTATATTTAAACTAGTCGCATATGAGACTTCGTGTTATAAGAGCGATTGATTCACAGAAGCTTATTTTCATAGTACTGTTCAGTCTAGCGGCCTGTGTTGTGGGTATATTTTACGCTGTAAGTTGAATATTTGTTTCTGCTTTTCTCTGATCTCGTAACGATGCGGTAGGTTTATCAATAAAAGGCTATTCAATTGTATTAATGGTAATGTGTATAAAGTATGTATGTTAAGTCTTGTTGAGTGTATTATTCCTTCGTTTTTCATATGTTTATCTTATTGATTGGTTAGAAAGTAGATATTTCTAGTCCTCATGTGATTGATATTCAATGTTATTAATGTATTTAAACTAGGCATGTAAAGTATTGTTGACAAACGGCTATTTGGTCTTCTTAGATGGTTTCTCATAATGAAACATCTTCTGGTGAACATCAGTGTCCATTATGTTCAAATAGTTTAAACGGCGCCAAGCTATGGTTCAGCATATACGGGCCGCACATCGTCTTATACACCATGCTTGTCCCATTTGTTTTCACCATCGGTACCGTCTACCATACCAGCTTCTTTTATCCGTCATGCTTGTCCCATTTGTCAACGTGCATATACGAGTCGAAGATCTTTAGCCAGCCATAGGAGACTAAAACACTCAGCAGAGGAATCAGCTTCTCCATTGGTACCGTCTACATCGCCAGTTTCACTATAGGTACCGTCTACCATACCAGCTTCTCTTATCCGTCATGCTTGCACCACCTATCAGCGCACGTATACGACTCCTGGTTCTTTAACCCGACATATGAGCCTAAAACATTCAGTTTCTACAACAGCTCCTTCATCATCGGTACCATCTACCAACCCGCTTCCCGTGTGACAACTTCTACAACACCATCAGTACTTGTTACAACACCTAGTTCACCAGTGGCTCCTTCTACATCATCACAGATGACCCCTTCACCATCGAACAAGAAAGAGTTAGATGAGGAACAATCGTCTGAGAGTAAAAAGCACAAGCCCGATGACCCTTTAGTAATACTACCTGAAGATGTGCGGGATGTATGTCAACAAAACTGGTCAGTTATAACACTCACGCTAATATTAATAAAACAGTTTCCAAATATACTTTCTTCCACTCGCCTGAACGCGCATTCACCACAGACTGGTCTGCTGTTCTAATAGATGTGTTTAATAGTCAGACAACCCGTTTTAAAATTAACTATGGCCACCACCTTATCCTCCCTCACAGAGAGAGTGGAGATTTATGCTTCTTCCACGCATCCCTCAATAATTCGGCTGTTCTCGAGTTCCCCTGTTTAATCAGTATCTTGGAGGTTTGACAAGTTTTGTAGACTCTTTAAACGAACACGGTCCTGTAGA
>JAVIAB010000102.1:23887180-23894680 GCA_032433765.1 Megaustenia siamemsis
AGAAACTCGAAATTGAACCAGCCATCGAATACATAAAGAAACAACAGATAAATTGGTTCGGCCACATAATAAGACAAAAAGAACTAACAATGACTCAAAGAGCCATAAACAAACGCTACGAAAATGCCAGATTAAGAGGAAGACCGAGAAAGAGATGGATAAAGGGAATACTAGAGTCACTAGGAGGAATAACATCAGAAGAGGTCAACAGAAGAGCAAAGAATCGCAGATTGTATCTCCCCTCGACGCCAACGGCAGCAGAGGAAGGAAAGAAGAAGAAGACTTGTGGGTTTTTAGTATTCTCTTTTTTATGAATGCTAGTTTTTAGTCTTTTTGATATTCATATCTAGTCCATTTATATATATATATATTAATATATAGAAAAGAATTCAGCAAATGTGACTTCTTATCATCAATAAGTTGAATGTCGTTTACAGGATGTTGCTCTTATCACAGCCCACCTGAAATAATCTCTGTATCTAGCTAGATCTTTTCATCTGTTGTCTTATTCAAGGTCTCCTTCATGCCTTGAAACCTTATTTTTCTCCAACCAATTGTGTTGTTTAACATAGCCAGCTGTGTTGTTTAACATAGCCAGCTGTGTTGTTTAACATAACCAGTTGTGTTGTTTAACATAACCAGTTGTTTACACATGTATACTAAACATCGAGGTTAGACATGTGTACTAAACATCAAGGCTAGACATGTATACTAAACATCGAGGTTAGACATGTGTACTAAACATCAAGGCTAGACATGTATACTAAACATCAAGGCTAGACATGTATACTAAACATCAAGGCTAGACATGTATACTAAATATCAAGGCTAGACATGTATACTAAATATCAAGGCTAGACATGTATACTAAACATCGAGGCTAGATATGTGTACTAAACATCAAGGCTAGACATGTATACTAAACATCGAGGCTAGATATGTATACTAAACATCGAGGCTAGACATGTATACTAAACATCGAGGCTAGACATGTATACTAAACATCGAGGCTAGACATGTGTACTAAACATCGAGGCTAGATATGTGTACTAAACATCAAGGCTAGACATGTATACTAAACATCGAGGCTAGACATGTATACTAAACATCAAGGCTAGACATGTGTACTAAACATCAAGGCTAGACATGTATACTAAACATCAAGGCTAGACATGTATACTAAACATCGAGGCTAGACATGTATACTAAACATCGAGGCTAGACATGCATACTAAACATCGAGGCTAGACATGTATACTAAACATCGAGGCTAGACATGTATACTAAACATCGAGGCTAGACATGCATACTAAACATCGAGGCTAGACATATATACTAAACATCGAGGCTATATAGACATGTGTACTCACTAAGCACATTTGTAGACAGCTCGCACCATCTCGTTATTGGACTGAAACTTGATGGCGATGACGTCATCACTCGGTGCTGACATCTTCCACAATGTCAAGGAGAACGTGCACAAGGTTAGCGTGTACAATATCATCCTTGACATTGCCATGTTTGATGAAGCACATGTGCTCTCATTCTGGAATGTCGGACACCACATTCTATAAGCCTTACTCATCCTCCTAATTTGTCCTTTAATTTTTTTCTTGAGCCAAAGAATGAGGTTTGCCATAACAGTCTTAGCAGTTCGTGAAATCCACGGAAAGTGTATGATCTTCAAGTGTATTAGGCTTTGGATTATCTGAAAATAGAAAGGGGGCAAATTATCGATATGGGGAAAGTCATTACATTTTAAAAACAGAGGTTGTAAATATGCAGCCCGCCAAGCAATTATGACCGGCCACAAGGTTGATTGAAAGTTATAAGTATACGGTCCCCGAAAGTTATAAGTATACGGTCCCTGAAAGTTATAAGTGTACGGTCCCTGAAAGTTATAAGTGTACCGCCCCTGAAAGTTATAAGTATACCGTCCCTGAAAGTTATAAGTGTACGGTCCCTGAGCTGGTAAAGGAAAGTTAGGATTTCCACCATAAATGAGTGCATGTATGTACGTTGCACTGTGTTCTACACCAGTGGTCCGGTGCACCCGATTTCCGTCAGTATTTTATTCAGGTTTGCTCTCCTTAGCTTTTGATTGTCTCCGATCTTCCTGCAAGTTAGCAGGATGTCATTTCTGTAGGGGGATTTGTGCCCTTAGATAGTTGGCCCTCCAGGGTTTACGAGCCACCATTTGCCCGAGCTTTGTTTAGAGTTGTCTCTCTCATAGGTGGTCTGGTCTTCGGAACTCTGGGGCACCACCTGCCTGTTTGATGGAGGACAGAAAGAGGAGAAAAAAGAAGCATTTAACTCATGAAGTGGGGATGAATTAGTCCAGACCAGAGCGTGTACCACTCGTCGGTGAGTTCTGCATCTTCACTTAAAGGGTTCCATCTACTCCTGGCTCCTTTGTCTGACCCGTCACCAAGGACCTGCCCAGCTTGGGTGACCCTGCTAGAATCAAAGTTCCCTCTGGTATAGCTCCTTGGATCCCGGTGGCGCCATCCAACCACGTCAAGGTGAGCTTAATGTGGAGGGAAATTAGGACTGAAAAGTAACACAAACAATCACAATCATTTCTATATTTAATCTCCTTTTACAAAAATGACAATTTCCTTAAGTGTCACCAAAATGGGAACAATTTTGTCTAGATCGTGAAAGACTGCGAAGATCAATGTTTTTGATAATGAGGCACTTAGACAACAGAGGTCTTTTGACGAGATTAAAAGGGATGATTAGCTTTGTCTTCAGTTTTGGGGTGTGTAAGGGTTAAGGTGCTGGAAGTGGATGATATGTAAATTTAATAAAGAAGGCTTGAGAGTTATTTCATGACATTTTAGGTTATAACATGTATACTTTTGATAATTCCGCGAGATCAAAGGATGACGCAGCCTTGTCTTTACTATCGGCTTGATGGTGTGTAGGATATGGTATGAACAATTTAATAAAAAAAAAATAAAGGCACTGTAAGTCAGTATCCAGTTGTTACGGCTTAGTTACACAAGGACAATATCAAGAAAAGTGGACACAGAATTGTGTACTGTGCAGGAAGGATTACAGATAAGAAAGATTTCTGATTAGTTCTGTATTCTGCACGGCGATACCACCCGCGTTTGTTTAAAGATAAGAAAGATTTCTGATTATTTATGTAATCTACATGCCAATGACACTCGTGTATGTAGTTAAAGCAAGCACTACCCTGTCATTAAACCGGTATGTTATTTCATTAAAAATTAATTAATTGTTTAATTTGTCTCCCTCTCTCACATCATCTACTTTCCATCAATAATATAATTGATACATTTAGACTAGCGCCACTATGGAGCGGACACCACTCATATTATGGGCCTTACATATTGTGAGCTTCCAGGCTCAACGTAAAATAGGTGGCCCATATGAATCCATTATAATATATATGGAATATATATCCAAAATAATGGGATTCATACCCAGGCGCTCTCCCTCCTCCCTTCCCCTTACGCAAAACTCAAATGGACTTTCAATGAAGGAGAGCTACCACTGTCATTAGAAGGATAGGAAAAACGTTTGAACTTTCACGACAATATGACAATATTGTAATTATCGACATTTTGGCAGTTAACGATAATATAGCAAATATCGACAGTATGGCAACTAACAAGCAAGAGACAGAGCAGAATGGCGCTCCATGGTAGCCAACCTTCGTTGCGGAGACACACTCGATGATGATGAAGTGTTAGATAAATATAAACATGTAGATTGATTTTTTCAAGTCAAGAAACATTTTGTCTGTGAAATCTCTAGCACTGAATTAGTAAAAACATCCCGTACTGAAATAGTTAATGTTTAGACCTGGCATCTCTGTGATGTTAAACAGAGTCGGCATCATTATAAAAGTAAAGTAAAGAGCACCTGTCACGCCAAGTGGCGTATAAGGAATATGGTGTTAGTAACCTTAAATTTTGCAGACCTTCAGCACATGATTTTTGGGGTAATGTGGTTGGTATTACGCCCACGCCGCTTTACTTTCCCCGAAAAAATCCGGTACCCATCTAAGGCTTGGTGAATCCGGTACCCATCTAAGGCTTGGTGAATCCGGTACCCGTCTAAGGCTTGGTGAATCCGGTACCCATCTAAGGCTTGGTGAATCCGGTACCCATCTAAGGCTTGGTGAATCCGGTACCCATCTAAGGCTTGGTGAATCCGGTACCCATCTAAGGCTTGGTGAATCCGGTACCCATCTAAGGCTTGGTGAATCCGGTACCCATCTAAGGCTTGGTGAATCCGGTACCCATCTAAGGCTTGGTGAATCCGGAAGCCGTCGGTTGGGATCGAACCCTACCTCTTGTCCTTATTCTAATTCACTAACCACTGGGCTCGGCTATATTATACGATGATTTAATGAAGTAAACAGTCTATGGAAACGCACACAAATTATTTAACATTACAGTACAGACTTTCTAACAAGTCAAAGTATATACTTTAAGTAAACCAAATCCTCGTCAACAAAATAATGACACAAAGTTGTTAAGTGAGCGTTTCTCATCCAAATAAAAGATTAAAAAAACTGTCAGTGTTGGAATAAAACGTCAATCCCTGTCTGTTAGTGATCCCCCATGAGCGATCGTCTGCCCTTTGTGTACAGTGCCCCGCTATAAACACACCGCAAACACGTCTTAAACAACTACTAGCCGTCGAACGAACGATTGAGCAATACAAGGCCTTCCCTATCGATCAAAGAACACAGACACACCTTGTTGTCGCAGTAGTTCCATTGATAATGACGGCCCACACAAGAGGTGAAATGTGTGTAAACAGCTTGTTGATAAGGCGTCCGCCTGTTACTAACAAGTCAGACCAAGACTAAAATAGTTTTAGTGAACTAACAACCAGGTCCTCGAGACTGTAGGCTCCGGTTCAGTTACCGGATCTGACGAATATTTATCAGGCTTATCAGATCACCCAACCCCTAAAAATTGGTACTTGAGGTTTTTCTGAGAAAGCAAGGGCCGCCTGCTGACGACATCACATAAAATGTGCCGTTTCTCATAGAAAAATTTGAACATTAAGACCACAGTAACTATCACGCGTCTGTCAATCTGGTTGGTGGTTGGTTGGTTGCGTTCGCCCGATGACTAAAGTATTCTAGAGTATCGTGGTAGACTAGAATATTCCTCTTCATCATTCGCCCTTACAAGGACGTAGTGGACGTGTCTACGTTGTGTTGTGGTTTACAGTATAACTGTTATATTTGAGCCTTTCGGCCCAATACATCCGACTTCAGCACAACATTTTTGAGTACCGGGTTGTCTGTCAATCTGATGACGAATATTGTATTATTTTATATTTCTTTCTTCTGTCGTTCTCCCGGTAATAGCTTCTCTTCATTATCTTAATCCGTTTCAAAGGGCGTAAATTGACGTAGGAGGGCGTACATTGACGTAGGAGGGCGTACATTGACGCAGGAGGGCGCACATTGAGGCAGGAGGGCGTACATTGACGCAGGAGGGCGTACATTGACGCAGGAGGGCGTACATTGACGCAGGAGGGCGTACATTGAGGCAGGAGGGCGTACATTGAGGCAGGAGGGCGTACATTGACGTAGGAGGGCGTACATTGACGCAGGAGGGCGCACATTGACGCAGGAGGGCGTACATTGACGCAGGAGGGCGTACATTGACGCAGGAGGGCGTACATTGAGGCAGTTACGCGGTGTTTGATTTCTTCTACAGCAAAGAGCGATCTTTAGCAAGAATCTTTATAAATCATTCTACTTCAAGGAATGTTTGGGTGAGCGATCTTTAGCAAGAATCTTTATAAATCATTCTACTTCAAGGAATGTTTGGGTGAGCGATCTTTAGCAAGAATCTTTATAAATCATTCTACTTCAAGGAATGTTTGGGTGAGCGATCTTTAGCAAGAATCTTTATAAATCATTCTACTTCAAGGAATGTTTGGGTGAGCGATCTTTAGCAAGAATCTTTATAAATCATTCTACTTCAAGGAATGTTTGGGTGAGCGATCTTTAGCAAGAATCTTTATAAATCATTCTACTTCAAGGAATGTTTGGGTGAGCGATCTTTAGCAAGAATCTTTATAAATCATTCTACTTCAAGGAATGTTTGGGTGAGCGATCTTTAGCAAGAATCTTTATAAATCATTCTACTTCAAGGAATGTTTGGGTGAGCGATCTTTAGCAAGAATCTTTATAAATCATTCTACTTCAAGGAATGTTTGGGTGAGCGATCTTTAGCAAGAATCTTTATAAATCATTCTACTTCAAGGAATGTTTGGGTGAGCGATCTTTAGCAAGAATCTTTATAAATCATTCTACTTCAAGGAATGTTTGGGTGAGCGATCTTTAGCAAGAATCTTTATAAATCATTCTACTTCAAGGAATGTTTGGGTGAGCGATCTTTAGCAAGAATCTTTATAAATCATTCTACTTCAAGGAATGTTTGGGTGAGCGATCTTTAGCAAGAATCTTTATAAATCATTCTACTTCAAGGAATGTTTGGGTGAGCGATCTTTAGCAAGAATCTTTATAAATCATTCTACTTCAAGGAATGTTTGGGTGAGCGATCTTTAGCAAGAATCTTTATAAATCATTCTACTTCAAGGAATGTTTGGGTGAGCGATCTTTAGCAAGAATCTTTATAAATCATTCTACTTCAAGGAATGTTTGGGTACCAACTTGCATGTTCTCTTCGATCTCCAATCGTTCGTGACTCTGACTAGAATGTTTAAAGCACTCTACATGAGGTGTTATGGGGAGCCGCGATAGTTCAGTGGTTAGTGAACGGGACTGCAAAGGACAAGAGGTAGGGTTCGATCCCAACCGACGGCTTTCGGTTCACCCAGTCTTGAATGGGTACCGGATTTTTTTCTGGGAAAGTAAAGCGGCATGGGGCGTAATACCGACCACATTACCCCAAAAAATCATGTGCCTGTAAAATTTATGGTCACTAACACCATATTCCATATACGCCACCTGGCGTGACGGGGGTACTTTACTTTTTCTTTTTACGTCAGGTGTTATGGGGTTTCGATCAGTGCTGGTTCACTGATCATAACGTAAGAATTCAGCAATGAGTTGCTGACCAGGTCTATTAGACAACTTGGGTCTTGTCGCTTGAAAATGGGAGAATAGTTTTCCAAACTTGTCCAACAAAGTAATTCACTACCACGGTCCTTTTGATGTTTTAATTAATCAAGAGGGTGAAAGCAGAAGAGGCCGACCTAAGGAAACACTAAAGACGAACCCTGAGGCGAGACGCAGCAACACCAGGCATAAGCTCTCTTGCTGAGTTTGAGAGGCTTGCCTAGATCACAGAAGTGGGACAAGATACAATGCGGGTCTTGCGCAAGGTCTGACACTTTATAACAAATATCCTGGGCCATTTAGAGTATAGAATTTATGTCTATATGTCGTCTTAGGTTGAAAATGATAACAGGCAGGCAGGCAGACAGACAGACAGACAGACAGGCAGGCAGGCAGGCAGGCAGGCAGGCAAGCAG